>NQFO01003173.1:0-16670 GCA_003991265.1 Pseudoperonospora humuli | reverse complement strand
AAGAGGTTGAAGAGGTTGAAGAGGTTGAGCAGACCACGACGACGACGTACACGACGGAGGTGTCGGAAGTGACGTTCGATGAGCCGTGCACCCAGCAGCAGCCCACGGAGGAGACCACGTCTTTCGTATTTGCAACATCTGTTGTGGAGACTAATGAGACTTTGACGCTAATGAGTGATGTGCCTGTGATTGGAGCTTGTGAAGATACTTCTCTCGTGACGTCTATGCTAAGCAGTGGTTCAGCAATCGTGGCGCTTCAAACAGCTGATTCTTTACCGGAGATTAGTACGACTAAGGATACGACGACGAAGGGCACAGATACTACCAAGCAGTCAAAAGATGTGTCAGCTGTGATGGTTGATTTATCAGATGGAGAAAAGAGCACGCGTGCTGCTGCTGCATGGGGAGAAGTAATCGGGAGCGCGAATCCAGATTCTATGAACGTGATGGAGTGTATCCAGGTTTTGATGGTGCGTCGTGGGCATGCGCTTAGATTGGCTTTCGACAATATCACGTGTGCTACTCGAGTAAAAGAGGAGTCAACGAACGTAGTGAAAAGTGTTACCGGCTATGCCGCGCCAGGCACGTTGATGGCAGTAATCGGAGCAGACCGAGCTGGTAAATTTGCCTTGCTAAGTACCCTAGCTGGCGAAGAGGATCCAATTATGGGCAAAATATTCTACAACGGAAACGAAGCTAATGCTGTGGTGCGGCGCCGTGCTACAGGCTTTTGCTGGATCGATGAAGAATGTTGTGCTTGGCACGGAACAACTACAGTGCGTGAAGCCTTATGCCTCAGTGCCCATCTCCGCCAAGGAGACGATGTCCCCGAAACTCGTAAATCCAGAATGATTGAGTCCTGTCTTGAGCTCTTGGGACTCACGAATCTGGCTGATCAGTACATAAGCTCGTGCTCTGTGGTGGAGGCTCGTCTCGTCGCAATCGGGGTGGAGCTTGCATTCGCTCCAAGTATCCTTCTTCTGGATGAGCCCACAAACGGCCTTGATGTGGATGGTGTGCAGAGAGTCATTCGTGTGCTGCAACGAGTGGCCTGTACCGGCCGCACAGTCGTGTGCACTTTAGCCGACTCAGCATCTACCACCGAGCTGCGCGCATTCAATCGTCTGCTGTTACTGTCAAGTGGTGGCGATCCAGTTTTCCATGGCGAAACTCGACTGATTGTGCAATACTTGGAAGCCCTCCCTGGTGTGAAGAGGTTGAGTAGTGATAAGAATATTACTGCGTGGGCGCTTGAAAGTGTGCGTGGGAAATCCGTAATCTCTCACACGACAATGACTGGAAGTGGCAAGACGCACACACGCTCTAGGAAGAAAAATCGTTCACGTGCTGGCAAACTGTCAGTTGTTTCAAGAACTGATGCATGTGAGGAGGAGGCCCGGTGTGTGCAGTTGTTCCAGAGCAGTGAGATCAAGAGACTGCTCCATACACAAATGCAGTGCGCAGGTTACTTGCGTCCAGACTCGAAAAAGGAGGTCGTGCCAGCATTGATCACTGCATACAAAAATGGAAACCTGAAGGCGCAAGCGGCTTCGTGGCGGACGCAGATGACGTGGCTCATCAAACGCGTGCTGCTCTCCCACTGGCGTAGTTTGTCTTCGATTTGCTCGATGGCAACTAAGCCAGTGACGACCATGCAGTGGCAACACCTTGGAGGAATAGGTGTGGCGTTTGTGTGGTTCATCTGGATCTGCGTTGCAACGAGAAGCACAGAGTATGACACTTTCAATGGAGTGAATCAAGGTGTATCACTCATCACATGGTCAACTCTAATGCTGGGAGCTGGCTTTGCGCTCGGTGAGATCGCTAGGTCTGGCCGTGGAAATGCTTGGAGGGAAAACGCGTGCTGGCGTCGTGAGCAAGCTTGGCAGGCGTATTCTGCAGTGACTTATCACGTTTGTTCCAGCGTTGTGGAGCTAATATTTGTGCTCATGGTCACGCTTGTAGCTGCGGTGTCTGCCTTCACCCTGTTCGGGTTTTGGTCAGTTGCCGAAAGCGGCGCCTTCGCATTGTACTGGTTCACACTCGCAATTTTTGCGCTTGGACAATTGTACTTGGTCCAATGGCTTGTGCGCTTCGTACCAAGCGGAGGCATCGCTGCAGCTGCAGTCGCTGGTGTCAATCTTCTTCCGCTGGTGCCAAGCAAGCTGACGTCTTTGTTGGTGTCACTGACACCGCAACGCTTTGTGCTTCAGGTACTGCAAGCGCTCGTGTTCGGTGCTGCTGCTGACTCATGCGTCTACGACGTTGAAGCTGAACGTGAACTGCCATGCCGCGATTTGCGCTTGATCCCAGCGAACGAACCTTATTCTAGTCAAAAACTCACGGTACACTCTTACGCGGAGATCGAATACGGCGCCGAACGCGGCAATGTGGCGCTCCGTCTTTTCGGGCTGGCGGTGTTTCTCGTAGCGTTTCGCTTCCTCGCAATTGTGGCCTTGACAAAGCGACAAGCTCGGTCATGATGTATTATGAATAACAGCGACTACTACTTCTCGATAAAGGACAGGAATGAGATATATCGGACGAAAGTCTGCCAGTAAATCGAAGACGCCATGTCATAGTTTTTATCTTGTTCCATATGAAGTTTGCCTTGTACGCGCTTGCAAAGATCGAGGGGATACAAAGGACGAGACCAGTGCCAAAACGGTCCGTTGCACCGGCAGAAAATTAGATTTACGCTTGCGTCCTTATAGCCATTTGACCATCAGTGACGCGTTCTCGAGCTTACCCTCTTCGATGGATAACGTATCGTCGTAGGCCACCGCACTGGGCGGAAATGCAGTGCGCAGTTCAAACGCACGCCCTCGAGCCTCCGGGACCTGATCCTTCACGAACGACCACACCATAGCAAGCGGATCGGTCTTGAGGAAGCGCCGCGTCAAGCGAGAACCGTCGGGCACGCGGATCTGTACTCGGGTTACGCCGGCGTCTCCAGCTTAATTGAAGCAAGCATCAGCAGAGAGTCAAACAGTGAACTACATCCTAACAAATAGTTCGATATCCAGTACCTTCGGGCTCTGGGGTCAAGGCCACAACCGGCTCCTGTACCGTCTCCTCTTGACAATTACCCTTATGCTTTGGATTCGTCTCGTCATCGTTGCCGTCGCCGTTATTATCCTGCATGGACGCAGCAATTGCTGCAGCCAGTTGATCATCTTCTGATGCGTCTATGATGTTAGTGTCAGCCTCCTGCAGTGAACCCCGTGAAAGAAAGTGTTTAGTTCACTCTCTTGAATCGATACATAACCCCTTTGACCCATACCGCTTTTTCTTCAGTCGGCGGCGCATCAAGCGTTTGCATACAACAGAAATCTGACACTACCGCATGAGCGCATAGACCAGTCAATTTGAAGACAGTCAGTAAACCATTCGATGAACCGGCTTCAGACAGTCACTGCCGTACATTTCTCAGTCATATCCTGAGGCTCGAGGAAACCTGCCCATCGCTGTCGGATTTCTCCAGTCCGCGGATCAATGATCACAACAACCGGCAGCGAGTTACGATCAATCTGGTAGAGGCTACAAAACTTTTTGCCGTGCTCCGACGCCCAGTAGTTCTGTGCAGCAGCGTCACAATATGATAAGTCTCAGCATCTCTGTACGAGACCAAACCGCATGATGTACCTGCCAGAATACAAAGCCGCTTGCCACGAGATTCTGCACCACATCGTCGCTCCACGTATCGCGGTTAAGCATGTGGCTTGCAAACACAATCTCGTCTTGTATGTTCACCAAGAGCCACTTTCCCTCATTCTTTGCATGAGAACGAGCCTGGAGTCACCACGACAGCAAAATGAGAATCACTCAGTGCCGACAATAACTTCCCTCCCACATAAACAAAGATACACACATCGGCGTAAGTCCCTTGAAACATAATAGTCGTGGGTGGCTGGAACAGCGTGCTCAGATCGCGCGTGCGTTCGTTATCAGCGCGTTCTGTGCCGTTTGAGCTGCTCGCCGCTTCACCAAACGCCACTGTGTCAGGGCCTCCAAACGCTGTGGAAGCACTGCCACCTATCATTGCCGCGATGCTCTCAGCCGCAAAGTCGCGGTTTTGGTCACGCAAGTGACGCATAGGTCGCGCTACACCCAAACACAACGACAATACACCATGAGTGGCTACTTGCTCAGTCATCAAAAGCTCTTCTGCTGCACTCACAGAGGTCCATTTCTCCACCTACGAGACGCTGGCGCTTGGACGGATCAGGTGCACGAACGGCATTCTCACTGCACCAGAAACAGTCATTCGATATTGTCAGCTGGGACCGCCACACTGCTCTTCTGTACTAAGGCAAGACGCACTCTTCTCCGTAAGCGGCTGCGATGGCAGCAGCTGTAGCTGCGTCCATGTCCATTGGCAGGGATGGCGGGTGATTGACAGTGGCGCTAGAACTCGGCGCAGCTTGACGTGGTGCTGCAAACGCCGTTGATGCGCTTTGGCCCCCGCTTTCCATGTACAGATTAACCTACAACCAGCAAGAAAAGTCGGTCAAAGAAGGCAGGATGGCACAGCGACTGCGAGAAAGCTCAACGCACGGCCTCGTCTAATTGCCAGTTTGTCAGCTGCGTTCAAAGGATGTCAGAGCAAGGATCAAAGAGGGAGAAAGAGCGGATATATATGGCAGGAAAAGGCGGATAAAGCGGCAAACCTCCAGGTACTGCAGCGCGCTGCCAGAGTCGGCACCGGTGATGCTCATGAATCTACAGCAGTGAGAAAAGACACTTTTCTTAGACAGTGAGTGAGTGTCGTGGAGAGGAAGGATGACGCACGAGGCCAACGCGTCGGGAGTGTCCGCCATTTTGCCACTTCTTGGCGGAGAACTTTGCTGTGATATTATAGGGCAGGGAGCAGTGACAATGTCATATCCAGGTCTATCTCGATGGATACTTTATCATAGTTGCGATTTATTTTCTCTATTTACCGTCCCGATGATAGATAGAATTTTGTTTAAGGGTCGAGTGGTACATTTTAACGTACCTTATAGTGCAATCTATAGAATAGCGGATGACTGTCCGACAAAAGGCGAACAGATCATCATTTGCTTGTTCGAGCGTTTGACAATGTGAAATAATTTAAGCAGTTAGAACGGTAGAAATGTTATTCCCATGTGTCAAATTGCCCTTTTACAAGCTAAAACGAACTAAAATCTCATTTAAACTTCAGGAATTCGACATTTGGATACACAACTCGAGGCATTTATTCCAACCATGAAGCACTTATAACTGCGGTGGTATTTCAAGAACTGCTCCCTTCCTCGCTGCTATCAGACTATCTTCTACTACAAATGCGGGAGGGCTGAACACAACGTGCACAATTACTTCTGCTCCTGCCCCTGCCCCTGCTCCAACTCCAGGCGAGCCAGGTGCAACGAGCTAACGAGGCCGATGGACGAGTGGAACGACGCCCGAATGTACTTCTCCACAGGCGGCTGCTGCCCATACTTGTTTACGCGAGCCACAAACTTCTCGCGAATCAGGTCGAACAGCTTCTCGCGACGGGCAATACCACCTCCGATCACGATCACATCTGGGGACGTGAGGAACGTTATGTTCAGGCACAGGTTGGCCAGGTAATGCGCAATCGTGTCCCACACCGGGTTGTCGTCCGTGATGGTAGCCAGGTCGCGACGGTCCACGCCCGTGCGGGCAGCAATCGAGCCAGACGCTACCATGCCCTCGATGCAGTTGCCGTGGAACGGGCATACGCCCTTGAAGTCAGTCTCGATATCTTGTGGGGCAGGAGGCACAATGATGTGGCCACCTTCCGGGTGCATGAACCCGTGGATGGCATTGCCATTCGTGCATACGCCAACACCGACTCCTGTGCCCACCGTGATGTACACAGCACTGCTGATATCGCCATGGCCACCATACGCCACTTCGTACAATGCTGGAGCGTTCACATCCGTGTCGAAGCCGATGGGAACGTCGGGAAAGGCACGCTTGAACACGCCCACTACATCCGTATGGTCCCAGTTGGGCTTGGGTGTGCTCGTGATGTAGCCGTACGTCGGCGACTTCTTGTTTAGGTCCACGGGGCCGAACGATGCGATGCCGATCGAGTCGAACTTGCGCTCCTTCAGCCAGTCCAATACGGCAGTAATGGTCTCAGCAGGTGTGGTCGTGTCTACCTCAAACTTCTCCAGGATGTTCTCCGGGTGGTCCTCGGCGATGGCCGCCACCCACGTTGTGCCGCCGACTTCAACGCCTGCGAAACGAGTCATGGTCAAAATGCTCGAAATGACTGGATCTTGGTTGCTCTTGGGAAGTTCCTAAATGAGTCAATAGCTGACCCTACTGCACGTATCAAAGTGACAAGTCATCCCTCCCAAATGTCCTAGCTGCAACGTCAACCAGCTGTTCTGTCAGCATCGACCTAACCCTCGACCGCATGATACGTCTTCCGACCAGTCCGTACAAAAAGTTAAGCCCTTCTAAATTAATACATCACTCTTGAGCAGCTGCAGCATGTTGATGCTCGGTAGTGCGCGTTGAACTTGACGTGGTTACAGCAGAGCGCTGGAACTGTACATTCACTCAATTGCGTACCAGCGCCACCCCTTGCGGGTCCTCTTCTTCGCGCAGCTTCGCATCGTGTTCAAGGTCAAGACATCGATTCGACAAAAGCATCTGTGAGCAGAGCTTGCTTTCTCACCCATGGGCGCACTTCTGCAACACCAGCTTCAACCTCTTTAACCCATGTCCTTTGATGCCTTTGCACCTGCTCCAGTCTCCGTACGCCACGCACGTGTTCTTACTCACTGTACCTTTAACACAAGGCGCTTCGATATTGCATCGACCGCCACGTAAGCCATGGCGCTTCCAAATGAACTTTCGCTTGCATAACATACTGCAACAAGGCCATTCACGTACGCAAACTCGAGCGTCGTCGCTTTAACAAGCATGAAGACAGAACATCACCATAGACTAAGGAAAAGAAGTGGGGTCAATTGAAGTCCATACAAACGTCATATTCCGTCTTCCTCTAATCTCTGCTTGCCTTGCCTTGTTGAGCGTGCAATACTAGCTCATAGCTTCAGAAAGCGCAGCACATCAGTTTCAAAGCACGACTTGAGCAGCGTGTCACCATTAATGATCTTTGTTGTTGCCACGATTATGTCGTATGGGCCTGTGCATACAAAGCAAAAGTAAGCAAACATGTACACTAGGGAGATTGATGCACAGCAACTTTGTGTCGCAGACAACTTACAGTCGGGTTGACGAGACACATGACGCAGAGCTGCGATCTCCATAAAGGTGACGCCACCCAGGTAGTACACGAGCAGCACTTTGCGCTCCTCCCCATCGAAATTATCCAGCTTGGAAGTGGCAGCAGGAGCCGCGGGATCCTCACTGGAGCTTTTGTTGATTGCCTGCAAGACCTCGCCTGAGGGCCCCGGAAGCTGACGCAAGCCTTCCTGCACAGCGCTCCAACCACGGGGTTTAATGGCGCTTTCGACTATACGCACAGACAGTGGAGCGTAACCAGCAGCGTGGCTGCGGCTAACATAAGCGCAGTCGCGCGGGTTGCGTGGATCCACATCCTCGTTAAGTAGACGGAAGGATTTACGAGCAAGACCGAAGCCGCTAGCATCGTTCCACAGAGTATCACGCTTACTGAGTAGCCCAGCTTTTTCCAAATTGCTCAATACTAGCATCATCTCGAAGCCGTAGGTCTGCACGAGCTCTCGACTGAGATGCGTATAGTTTTTTGTTTTGACACCACCAGCAGCGACTGACTGCAGACAGAACTGACGCAAAACACCAAGCAACGGCTCCTGGAAGCCGATGCGTTCCTCGAGTTGCTCGAAGATCGTTTCACCGGTGAGAACCAGGTTCTCTGCATCCTTGAGATCACGGAAGCTCTTCGAGTCTGTGGTCTTTTTGATGAGCTCAGCCAGGTTAATGTGTTGCTGCAGTGATTGGTAATTCTGCTTGAGACCTGGGATACGCTTGACAAATTCTCGGATCTCGCTGATCGAGGCGTCCCGATTCTTGCGGAATTCATCGTAGCGCTCACGAATCTCACGCGCCTGTTGCTGCAGGTTCATTCCAAGCCGTTCGACGTGGTAGTCACGTATTTCTGCATACAATTTGTCGTTCGAGTTAAGCGGCACCGACACTTGGGCGGGCCGGTTGGCATTTCCCGAGTTGGGTCCGTCGTCGTCTGCGATGAGTTCAGAGTCTACTGTAATAAACCCATGTGTGATGCCTAGTATCTCATCCAGCAGTCCTTCGTATGTCATGGGGCTGCACATGGGTGTCACCAGATCCACGTTACGGTCTATCAGAACGAGTGTATCGATCTCCGGGTCTAATACACCAATGGGATTGCCCGCGACTTCCTGCTCACGACGGAAGTGCGCCATCATTTGGTGGATAACTTTGGCCATGGTACCTTTGTACTTGACGTGTGGAATCATGCCAAACACGGTCTGCAGCTTGATGAGCGAAGCTGCGACGGTATGCAAGTTGGTCTTGTCTCCGTCTACGTAGAACTCTCTGAAGCACGAGTCTAACTCCAATGTCAGCACGTCGTCATCGAAGGGAATAAGGTCCATCTTGTATTCCCCTACACTCACACTGCCGAATACGCCCTCTTTCTTGAGTACTTCGTCGCATACGAGCGTGCGGCGACTGACATAGTACAAGTGGAAGCGTTTTTTGGACGACTTGTCCGCCCCCAGATCGCGGACATACTTGGCCACGTAGCGCATGGAGCGCACCGACGGGCGCACGAGGAATAGCACGAGCTCACAGCTGGTCTTGACGGTCTTACCAAATGCGTGAAAATCCTTGACGCCGTGGTCCTTGAGTACCGCCGTGCCGTCGACGAGTACATGATTCAGTGGCCCGTTCAGTTCCGGGTCCAGTACGAAGCAAATGTCCTTGCCGATGGAGTCCAGGATCGAGAATAGCTCACGTCGAGAGTCCTCACGCAATACTGCTAGGTTCAGCACTCCGTTCTCGAGTGTACACGCCTTGGACATGATCTCTTTCTTCCTCTTTTGGCCTTGTCAGAAATCTAACTCAAGTTCGTAAATTAGGGTCCCGCCCTATATGCCGCCCTATATAAGCAATTGATACACAAGCCCTTATTTGCCGTCGAATGCTCAGAGGTAGAAGACCTGCGGCACGGCGCCAAGTGCTGCGTCTATTGACAGCGCATGCATCCACGGCTGCTGCCATTGACGTCAATGCTAATGACGTAGTGCTGACACGCGAATTCATCTACGCATCGTTGTACACCAAGGAAAGTGGCTACTTCACGACGGAGCAGCGCGAGGTGCTGCACGCACCGACACAGGGCATCGACTTCGGTAATTTATGGGGCGCTGGAGAGTACCGCAATGTGGTGGCAAAGCTTTATAAGGAGAGCAATGAGGCCTGGCTCACACCCGTCGAGGTGTTCGCGCCGTACTACTCGCAGGCGCTGGCCCGCTACATGCTCAACTCGCCCTTCTTCCGAAAGGAACTCGAGATTTTCGAGATCGGCGGCGGATCCGGGTCCAACGCGCTGCATATTCTCAATTATCTGAAGGACCAGGCACCTGACGTATATGCCAAGACCAAATATACTCTGGTCGAGATCAGTCCCATGATGGCCGAGAGGCAGAGGAGACGCGTAGCTACTGTACATCCACAGCAGTGTACGGTCCTTAATCAGGACATTTTGACCTTTGCAGACACCCATGAAGCAATAAACAGGCAATGCTTTTTTCTGGCACTGGAGGTACTGGACAATCTGCCACACGACAAGGTGACGCTACAGCATGGCAAATGGTATGAGACCGTTGTCAAACTGCAGAGCAGTGAGGGCGAGTCGGCAACAGAAGGCCCAGTGCTGCAGGAAGCCATGCGACCGATAAAGGACATGCTGATTCGTCAGACGCTCCATCATTTCGGCTGCGAACTGCCGCTGCGCGTGTCTTACAAGTACAACAGCAATCTGGCGCAGCGTGTGAGACGCATGCTGGGCCAAGACGACCCTGTGCTAAACTCGGCATTCATTCCTACAGGCGCAATGCAGCTGCTAAACATCCTGCGCACGGTGTTGCCGAAGCATCACCTCATTGCTGCTGACTTCGACTCCCTCCCGGCACCGAATCTGGATGCTGGAGCGCCGATCAAAGCTATCAAACACAGGCTGAGCTCCACAGCCACGTCGTCTGGAACGCTTTTCGCAGGCAACGCACCGCTTGTTGCATCGAAGGTCGCAGGTACAAGTGCAGCATCGATTCCAACTGAAATTGCTGGCACGAGGCTAATGGGCTCTTTTTGGCTGTAGGTGTGACGAAGGATCACGACACGTATCTGGTGCAAGGTGGAATCGCCGACATTTTCTTTGCCACGGACTTTGATAGACTCAAGAAAGCGTACTGCTCTGCGCTGCAGCGTCAGTCTGATGAGGTATGGTCAACCGTAGACAAACACAGATTGTTCATAACCTCAGTGTTGTTACCTTATGCTCCAGGTTTCGGTCATCAAGTCGTCCGAGTTTTTGAAAGAGTTTGCTGATGTAAAGAAAACCGAGACAATCACTCGGTGTGTAATTGCAAAGCATATCTTTCAGGTAGTACGACTACTAGCTCACAACCTGTTCTTACCCGTGATGTTTAGGTACAATCCACTACTCGAGGACTACTCCAACACGAGCTTCATCTTGTCCTAACACTTGCAAGTGCTGTCCACTGTGGTTCACTGGAACAAACACGTATGGTGCTCGACGGAAAAGACTGAGAATACGATAATATTTCTTGAAGTATCAACTATCAACGTTTGCCAGTCCGTCGTCGCAAAAGCTTGGAGAGAAGACCCGACCCAATTTTCTTTTGCTTGAAGGCGTCTTGGGCTTGCTCATTGCATCTAGAGCACATGACGTACGTGGATGTTGAAATGTCTTTTGTCGCGTTGCCGATTCGTTTTACATCTTTCGGTAAGTGGTCCTGGAAAATACCAGCGCAGGAGGAAGCTTAGTTAGTTCTCTATCTGCCTCAACTTCGCATTATCCACACTGCTTACCTCGCAATATGATGTGACACAAAACCGGCACGAGTACAGAGCAATGACACCGCAGTCCTGGCAGCGATGGCGTGGGCACACCCATGTCTTACCCTCTGGTACTTCATAGCCCAAACAGTCTAAACGATTGTGTGTGTACAAAAGGTCAGCAAAACGATCTGTGTCTGAACGTAATTCACAAGTGTGCGCTTACCTTCATGGTACACTTTTGGGCAGCGCTCGAAAGTGCCATTTATCCCCTTCCAATCACACTCAATCACATCTCCGCCATCCTTACAGCAAAAGCACACATCCTCCGATTCTTTCAACTTGTCCTTCATCTCGCGCTTTAGCAAAAACTTGAAATATGCCACGACATAGTCGATCGGTTTCATCTTCAATGCTGAACTAGCGGGCACTGATGGTCCGTCTTCATCTGCTGTGCTGTTCTTGTTGCATCGCTTACGCTTCTTCTGCTTAGGTGCTGAAGCTGCTTCAATTTCCACTGATATAGGTCCAGCATCATCCTCCTCTACGTCGGCAGAAGCACTGTCATCGTCTGTGGAGCAATTTGGGCACAGCCAATTCTTGGTCCGCCACACTTTATGTGCCTGCGCCTTGCCAATCAGCTTATCAATGCAGGCTATGCAGTACACGCGCGGACATACTTTGTGTGCGCACACTTTGATAGACTTGGCACTCATCTTGTCTGTAGACTGAGCGCATAGTCCACAGGCATTGTCCTGGCCGCCCTGTTTTGCGCTAGCCTGCGTTGCCAAGCGTTGCTTTAGCACCCGCTGCAAGCACACCTTGCAGATATGAACTACTTCACCCTTTCCATCCTGTTCGCCAAAAAGATCGGCAACATTCGTGTTAGTATTCCAGCTGTAAAGTTCAACATGATCTTGACCTGCAGCACACAAACCTTGAGCACGAACGGATGTTTTGGGTACTCTGGCGTGTCAGGTTTCCTCTGTATACGACACAAGGCGCAAAGTATTTTGCTGGGCAGCGTCGCAGTCAAACTCTTCGTCTTGGCTTTCACTTGTGGCTGTGGCTGCAACGTCTTCTTCTTCTCTTGTATCTCCTTCTTAGCCTGGAACAACTCGAATCGCTGCTGGGCCTTGCTCGCCAAAGCTTGCAGCCGAACCTTCTCCTGCGCCCTCTTCGTCTTGTGCTCGTGACTGATTTCCATCTCCATCACCACGGAGCTCCGCAGCAGCGCGTACCGCTGCATGCGCGTAAAGGACGCCAACGTGTGCGCAAACAGCTCGTATTCAAAATTTGAGCGGAAGTGAAAACAGTAGCAAAGTCTCTTGGGCGGCTCTGCGTCTGCCTCTGTACTCGGCGTTAGAGGCATATCGGCCTTAACGATCAGACTCGAAGACGCCCGCATCTTCTTGACGGCCTTTGCGCCATCCATGTAGTTCTCCAAAGGCGTAGCACCCACTGTTCGGTCTTTTGGTGGTGCAAAAGGAGCCGTGACAGCCCACAGTACCGACATTTCCTCTTGCTTAAGCGCCACTGTCGCCAGTCGTGCCACCTGCAGCAGTTTCCGACTCACGGCATCAGTCACCACAACTTTCTGCTGGCTCCACTTGGTCAATAGCGTATCAGACACGGGCACAGGATGCGGTGGCAGTGTCAGCTCGACATCGGGTGCCACCACGCGGAATCCAGCCTCACTCTCGGCCTCAATAAGCTGCAGCAACACGCCGCGGAACGCCATCAATGGCTTGTTTTGAGTATGGAGAGCGTTAATGTCATTAAAAAAGAAGGATGCAGATCAGTGACAGCATCTATGGCGAAACGACGTTTGGAACCATTCGAGGATCTCCTAGATAGAGTGTAAATCATGGTTAATAAGGTCTCTTCCAACCGCGACTACGACGATGCGATTGTGGCAAAGGAGTCTCCAGAGCGTCAGACGCTGCTAGCTGGACACGACGTATTCGCGGAAGAGGATCAGGCCAAGCAGAACGCGCTCAACTCTATGGTTGACAGTTTGTCCGCACCCTTCAAGATCGAGACGCTACAAAGCTTCCTAGCCAGTGACGCCGCACAGGAAGACAAAATCGAACAGCTTGTGACTTTTCTGGCTGATAGTCCGGCGCGCAAGACACACGACGAGCTCCTAGCGAACACGGACGTCTTTGCAGACGAGCAGGCGCAACAGCAGAAGGCGCTCAAGAGTCTGGTGGACCATCTGTCCAACGACAACGCCTCGTCGACGGTTCTACTGGCGACAGACGCCGACGCTGTCGAGGCGCAGGCCTCGTTCCTGAACGTGATCGGAGGCGCCATTTTGCTCCTCGTGGCCGTGGTACTAGTGACTGTGATCAAACGGTCGCACTCCAAGCACGAGGCAGAGGACGAGCGCAAGGATTTCGGCTACAAGATCTTGTACGAGTGAACCGGTGCATGTTAGGGCATACTGATGCCAATATATAAGAGATTAAACTTGCTTGTCAAACTTTCAAGCTGGACGTTTCAACGTCAAGAAGTGTCGATTGATGCCATGACGCTATGGATGGCATCGACTTTATTCTTGGTTCACTCGTTGTTGGTAGTTTTACGAAACGTAGGACGCGAGCAAGTTCGTGGATTGAAGATGGAGGCGCTTGCGTACTTGGCGCGCCCTGACAGTTCCGAGGACGAGGACGACTTTGCCTCAAGTGATGGCCGCCCCACGCCACTGGACCCCGAGTACTGGCGTGGCATAACCCACTCACGGGAGGCAGATCCGTCGATCAGACATCCATCGTATCGTTATGACCGTCACGTCCCTCCTCCTGTCAATAGTTATCCCATCATGTATCACCCACACCCCATGACTTCAGCATCCCCCAGTGCTATAATGCACGGATATGGTGGTAATGGAGTCCTCACATCGCCTATCCATTATCAGAGCGGTGCGTCAGTGGTTCCCATCAGTCCAGTCATTCATCTGGACAATGGGAGCTTCGATGGAGGAGCCATGCATCGTCCAGGACAGTGGCAACCTCGCACTAGTCTCACCGCTGCAACTACTCCACAACAGCTCAAGCTTCAAGTCCGAGAAGCGTTCGTACGAGCTCAAGCGTATCTCGATTTGATCCCGTTTTTCCAGTCGTACGATCTGGCGTTCGCCGGTGGGGTCCGCCTCGAGACGATCCAGGAAGCACTGGGCCGAATGGGAGTGATACTCCGAGATACCGTCCTTCAAAGTATCAGTGAGCTCTTCAATATTCCAGGTTCCGGGCTAGTGGACTATGTGGCCTTCAGTCGCTTCCTCAAACTTGACGCGCAGGAGCTGTAAGTGTTTGTTGTAGTTAGTGCATGACCTCATGCGAGAGGTACGCTTTGTTGACGTGTATGTATGTGTATGTGCGTGTTTCTGGCTATCAATGCAGGGACGACATGAGATCAATAGTGGCAGCTCGACAGAGTGTGTTAGTGAACAGTGGCATTGAACTCAAGGATGTCTTTTTGCAGTATGATGCATACCACACTGGATTTGTGTCTCGATCGGTCTTTGCGAAGCTATTGCGCGACTATAGCATCTTCATCCAGGAAACTAGACTTCATTTCTTGATGATAGGGATCGCAAACCCGTCAGACACGACATGTGTTTCGTACGTGCGCTTTCTCGAAATGACGGATGTAGGCGTTGCTGGGAGTGCTTCAGCCAACCTGCACCGTAGCAACACATTGGAGAACTCTTCATCCCGCTTCAGCAGTTGGACGGGAGGTCGATCGAATGCATTTGATCGTGAAAGCCCCGTCCGAGGGTTTGAGATACAAACTGCAGTACCTGTGGCTGCTCAAGCTACTAGAGTTGTGGATCACACCTCAAGTAGCCCAGAGTTTGCCACTCCTCTGCCCAGACTTGGCTGGGTGTGTCGAGTTTGCGCACACCAACAGATTGCAGATTGGGCCACGCACTGTGAGATTTGCGAGACATCGAAGCCGTGCCCTGGACTGCATGGTGAAGGGTTCATCAAGTGCTTGCACTGCAAGTTTGATAACAATTATGATAGAGACGAATGCGAGATGTGTGGACGGCTGCTGAATGCAAGAAACAAAAAGCTGTTGAGATCGGAAAGAAAGCGTCGGTCAAAACGGCATTATGCGTCAAGCTCCTCGTCTAGCTCTTCATGTAGTTTTTCCTCCTCGTCTAGCTCTTCTACTTCGCCTGGTCGCCACCGAAGCCGCGGACGTAGACGTAGATCAGAGAAGCGTTCTCGCTCGAGCCGATCAAAGCGGAAAAAAGAAGCGAGGAAGCCGCGGTATCAACGAGGTGAGGAAATCCAAGCAATTCCACTCGGAGAACGAAGCTATGAAATTGGCGTCATTGCACGGGTCCGATCCGACGGAACGTACGATGTAGAGTTTGACAGCGGTTCGTATGAGAAGAACATCGAGGAGAACTGTATCCTTGAGGTTTCCCGTGCGCGCATCATCAAGGCCAGGGATCTACTTGATGGAAAGGAGACCCGAAAGAAGCCAAATTCGAACGTGTCCGATGACGAAAGTAGTCCAAGTTACAAGCAAGGAGATCGAGTTGAAGCCCGTTTTGAAGGAGGTGGATGTTTCCTTGCCGGCTTCATCAGGAAGTGCCGAACGGGTGGGTTATACGACATCGAGTATGATGACGGCAGAGTTGAGCTTCGAGCTCGGTCCAAGCACATCAAGCGTGCAGAGTCGAAGAAACAACGCGGTCCTTTTCCAAAAGAAGAGGATGTCTCAACCTTGGAGATGGCGTGGACTAAAGGACAAAAGGTGGAAGCCAAGCTGCATGGACGCACAGACTTTGTGAAATGCATTGTATTTCGAACTCATCGGGATGGTGCTTGCGATGTAGAGCTGGAAAACGGTGAACTCGAGGAAGGCGTTCCAGCAAAACGTATTCGTGCACGTACTGGCTCACCCGTGAATAGGCCCATCGGCCACAGTGAGGATGAAGTGATTCATCAAAAGAGGCCTCTGACCAAACGACCAAGTGCATCTTCAACAAACGATGATTCATCTGCTCAACCGAAACTGAAGCTTAAGCAAGGACAAGTAGTCGAAGCTAGACAGAAGGGAAGAGATGGCTTTCATTCTGGCGTGGTCTCTCGCTGCCGACTAAATGGATCGTATGACATTGAATTTGACGATGGCGAGAGAGTGCTAGCTGTCCCTGCGATAAACATACGCCCACTCAATCCGACTCAAGCTACGACAAAGTCAACACCACCGGAAACAAAAAGAGAGCGAATCGATCAAGGCTTTAAAGTAGGTCAACTTGTTGAGGCCCAGTATAAGGGCAAGAGCAAATTCTATCCGGGCGTGATCTCGCGCTGTCGTCTGAATGGCACGTACGACATTGACTACGACGACGGTGAGAAGGAGACGGGTGTGGCGGCCGAGCTGATCCGGCTGCTGGGTAAGAAGAGCAGCGGCGACAGCGACGACGACCCGAAGCAAAAGAAGTTCAGGGAGGGAGACAAGGTGGAGGCCCAGTACAAGGGCAAGAGCAAATTCTATCCGGGCGTGATCTCGCGCTGTCGTCTGAATGGCACGTACGACATTGACTACGACGACGGCGAGAAGGAGTCGGGTGTGGCGGCCGAGCTGATCCGGCTGCTGGGTAAGAAGAGCAGCGGCGACAGCGACGACGACCCGAA
>NQFO01003159.1:415-11637 GCA_003991265.1 Pseudoperonospora humuli | reverse complement strand
CAGCACTTGGTTGTAGCAGAACGGCACGATCATCCTTATCGGCGCGTTACTGCTCACGCATCTGCTCACATCCCGAAGCGTATAGCTTGTGTGGCGGTTGACGCGGTCGCGGAGCGTATTGATCTGAAGGTGATCATGAAGAGGAGCGTGGCGTACGGGAGGTGAAGTAAGAACAATGGCATCAAAGGACACGCGCCCAGTCCGGTAAAAAGGCTGAAACAGGCGTTGTGAAAGAGCGCGACGGCGGTGTTCATGGGCGATTTCATGACTAGCAAGCTCTGCTTATGGTGCTACCGGATGTTGGCGGCCAACTATACAATCGACAGAGATGCAAAGTCGTTGTGCTACAACGCAAGCTAGCTGAGGTCCAGTTTGAAAAGTAGCAGTGATACGAAGCGCTGCGATGCGACCACGCAGAGTGCAAGCTATGCTACTGGGATTGAGACATGAACGTCACCATTAACACGGTTAATCTGCTCTTGCGCGAAGTGCTAGGACACGGGGTAGATAGATGTAAACGTGGATATAAGAAAGTATCCACATAGGTATATTTGGAGATGGTAGGAGGCACCGCGGTAACCCTTCGTAGGAAGAAAAACGTGGAGACGACTGCAAATTGGTAACATACGATTGGCTCAAATATTTGATTAACTGATGTATTTAGCCAATGATAACGAAAACATAGATCCGTGGCCCCATTTTCCTTTTGGCAAACTAAAAAGCAGCCAGAGCTGCTAGACGAAGGGCGAGGCGCACTTTGCCTCAAATTCGCCCGTAGAGCTTGGATCACATACAGCTGTGTTACATAGCTATTGCGAGCAGTTCGGCACAGATTTTGTTCAGTCTGTGACTGAAGTTTAGACGATGGAGAGCGCTAGGATCGGACACAACGAGCACGCGGACAACTCGGATGAGTCTCATGGAGTTATAGCTAATCAGCAGCCTAACTCGATGGACGACAATATTAAAGATGCAGAAGCTGGAGGCATAACTAGCTCTGATGAGAAAATTTCGTCGAAGCGAGTGACGCGTGCGAGGGTAAAGCAGCTGACAACTGCATCGGATTCGGAGAGCGATGTCCCCAGGACCCGTGGTACAAGCAAAGCAAGAGCGAAGTCAACATCTGCATCGAAATCCAGCAAAGAGAAAAAGGACCGCAGCGAAGCCGTGGCAAAGCAGAAAGAAGGAAACAGTAGCTTGGATGGCGGCGACTCTCCTGGAGACTATATTCAGGTTCAAGTCGGAGACTGCGTGATGCTAGATTCAGGAGACCCAGATGATCCCTACGTCGCGCTAGTAAGCTCAGTTCAGACATCACCACGGCATGATCGAGCTGTCTCTAGCTTCATGGCTCAGTGGTACTATAAACCTTACGATGTCAAGGAGGAGGTAAAGAGCTCAATCAAGGGTGGTGTCCTGGAAAACGAGGTCTTTCTGTCACCGCATAAAGACAGAAATTCAATCGACGCGGTTATTGAGGTGTGCCAAGTTGTGTCTCCAGAGGAATATGTGGATATTCAAGACGAGATCAAGCGTGGATTTCGTGAGAAAGGAAAAACGTACTATGTATGTCGGTACAAGTACTATCCTAATCGAAGTAACATCAAGAGAGCGCTGGAAGTTGTTGAGAATGAAGCCATTCGAAACGGGTTGGGCCGCCCCAAGCCAAATGTCGGTGCCAGCTATCAAGCAAGCATACCAGAATTTATTGAACCAGCTCCAAGCGTGAGTGACGTGAACGACTCGATTGTTCCGTGGAAGACTCGAGAAGACCCTAAGGTACGGCCACGACAAGTGTGGTCACCTGTTGCCGCAAAAACGCAGAGCCCAACGTTTATACAATTTCGAGACCTCGTTGATACACTAAAGTTTGCGGTCGGAAATATTGTAAAGACATATCGACTAGGTGCAAAGCCAATGGGACATCAGCGCGGAATTGTCTTGCAGTACTTTTTGTCGGATTCGATTCAGATCTGTGCATCGACTGGACAGGTACTCACTGTTTTGAAGAGCGAACTGTGCTCGCCGCTCTCGGAAGACGTGGCGATGCAGCATTTATACCTGTCACGATTTAACTTATCGCAAGCGGCCTACGGCTGTTCCAAAACGATTCATCAAGCCCAGCGTAAAGAAAGAAAGGCTTTTCGATACGAAGTCGAGCTATATGCGAAAGCCACAGCTGCAGCAAAATGTAAGAAGACTTTTCATGAAGAAGATGGTCGAAAACGCAAGAAGTAGGAACACAATTTGTTTGTTGACGAAATTTCAAAGCTGACATCTTGCTACATGTAGCCAAAATCAGCTCCAAATGTGTTCGTTGACGTGCAACTTTCTTTTATGACTTCTCCGTGGATCTGGGTATCTTCCTGTCATCTTCCTTGATTGCCTTCATCTGATCCAGCAGATATGCCAGGTCAAACGCCTTCTCCTTCAGGTAATGGTACCGGTCGCTTGCGCTAAAGTGACCCGAGGACAAATCCATCTTCAGCAGTACATCATTCTGGTCGCTCTTCATATCACGCAGCTTAGCAACCCACTTCGTAGGCTCCCAGTATGCCACACGTGGGTCATATAGCCCACTTGTGACCAAAATGTTCGGGTATGCTTGGTGCTTCACATTTTCGTATGGTGAGTAGCTAAGCATATACTCAAAGTAAGCTTTCTCGTTTGGGTTTCCCCATTCTTCCCATTCTCCGGTCGTCAGTGGAATCGAAGCGTCGCTCATCGTATTCATCACATCTACGAAAGGTACCCCAGCGATAGCAGCCGTGAAAAGGTCTGGGCGCATGTTCAGCACTGCACCCATAAGCAGTCCACCAGCACTTCGGCCTTCACACGTCATCTTACTAGGACTCGTGTATCCAGAGGCGATCAGATGCTCAGCACAGCAGATGAAATCGGTGAAGGTGTTGATCTTCTTTTTGTATTTTGCGTCCTCATACCACGTTCGACCCATCTCACCACCACCTCGGATATGCGCAATCGCGTAAATCACGCCTCGGTCTAGCAAGGGCAAGATAGAGGAGACGAAACTGGGATCTACCGGGATTTCATACGAGCCGTAACCATACAAATGCAATGGCTGACGTTCTTGAGATCGCATGTCTGAACGGTATACTAGCGAAATAGGTACGATGGTCCCGTCGCTCGCTTTCGCTTCCAAACGCTCACTTTTATAGAGAGAACGGTCATAGTTTGGCACAGGTTTCTCTTTTAACAGCCTGGACTCATGAGTGTTGATGTCATAGTCGAAAGTTGTCCAGGGGGTAGTCATTGACGAGTAAACGAATCGAAACTTGTCCGTGTCAAAGTCACGGTTTGCAGAGCCAGACACAGTGTAGCTCGACTCTTTGAATGTGATCTGACGACGAGAATGCTTATTTCCCTCCTCGGGAGTAACGATCCAGAGCTGGGAGTAGCCACCCTGGCGACCCTCCATGACGATAAAGTCCTTGAAGCACTCGATATCGTCTACCTTGATGCTTTCGTCGTACGGAAATACGTCGACCCAGTGTTCAGGTGAGGGTGAGGTAACAGGTGCTCTCATAAGTTTGAAGTTTGTAGCCTTGTCCTTGTTCGTCACGATGTAGAAATTGTCGGCAAAATGATCAACCCCGTATATCAGTCCCTTTTGTCGCTTAGCAATCAGCTGTGGTGGCTTTGACGAGTTGTCCAAGTCAATGAAAGAGGCCTCGCTAGTTTCGCTGCTGGATGAAAGCAGAAACATGTACTTCCCGCTCCGAGATTTCTGGAAATAGGCGCTGTAAATTTCATCGTCTTCCGTGTAAAGCAGTTCGTTGGCGCCAGTGCTTCCAATCGTGTAGCGCCAAAGCTTGTTCTGGCGGTGGGCTTCGTCCTGCGTGGCATAGTAAAGTATGGAAGCGTCCTTTCCCCAGCGCAGACTGGAGATATTTTCGATGCGGTCGGGCAGCAATTTTCCAGTCTGGAGATCCTTCACGTAGCCCGTATATGTTTCGTAGCCGCTAAAATCCACCATATAGGCCAGGTAGCGATGATCAGGACTCGGAGAGACGCTGGTCACCTCACAATGTTTGTGGCCCTCAGCAATCTTATTTTCATCCAGCAATAACTCTTCTGAAGCATTCTCCGCTTTAAGCTTGCGGCAGTGGTACGCGTAGCTACTACCCTTCACCATCCGATTGTAGTACAGATAGGGGCCGTGTGGGTATGGGTAATCTTCGTCTGTCTCCTGCACGTGTGACAGCAGCTCGTCATAGATGTTGGCACGCACGTTTGCAAGGTGTTTCGTCTTGATCTCCGTAAACTCGTTCTCTTTACGCAAATGATCCAGTACCTCCTTGTTCTTGCGGGAGTCGTCCCGAACGTAAAAGTACGGGTCTTCTAGGTACAGGATAGGCTTCATGGGGTTCAAGCCACGATTTTGGCCCGCGACCGCGCCAAATGGTACCATCTTGGGACGTTTCTCTAGGACGGGTGGACGCGCACGCCGCATAATACTCGAGTATGCAGCACGGCGAAGCCGGACGACGTAAAGTGCCGCTGCCGTGCCAACGCCGACGGTCATATTTACGCTTAAGCGACTCATCACTTCTTCCACGCACTTTAGAATATGTAAAAGGGGGATCTTAGACTCGCACATGTACTAGTCAGTCTGACAGGTTTACTAACATAGGGAGCAGTGACAATGTCAATTACTACAATTTTCAGGTCTTCCTAACTTAATACTTTTTCATTCCACGGATTTTTTAATACCTTCAGAAGAGCTCCATGCGCCGAAATCCTTATACGGTAGATAGAGCAAATGGTGGATATATAATAGTATCCAGCTAGGTGACAGCGTCACTGCGCCGTAGAATAACATACGTGGCCTAACGGAGATAGAGAATACCTTAAATAAACGAAGCTAATGAATCAACAAAATTATCTGGCACTGAGAAAGAAGCTTACATATTCTTTACTCATCCTTGGGTACCAATGATGCGCGCTTCTGCGACGCTTGTTCCAACGCATGAACCGAACAGGGTACATGCCGAATGCCTGCCACGGACCCTAAGCGTGACACATGTTTTCCTTTACGCCACCGGTACAGATGCGTCTCATTACTGCATCGACCAACTCGCAAGCTATACGCTTCTGAATAAACTTCCGCGTGAAAAACAGCCCATCTGCACAGAACAACAGCAAAACCTCGCGTTGCTTCAGAAGTACTGCACTACGTCTCGTATCTTGCAGTCTCAAACGACTTTATTGATGTCTTGATCTTTGTAGACTGCGTACCTGCAATTTGTTATGAGCTCCACGACCGAAATCGGTTTAGCCCAGCCATATTATCGTACTCGTGCGTGGTCACTTGTATCTCAACAACTGAGATCAACCATGTCCAAGGGTCCGCGAAGTGGGCCCAAAGTGCTAGTGTCATTGTTTTATTTTGCTTTTATCCAAAACTTCATATCTGGATTAGAGTTATCGTCCGCCCATTAACGTACGTAGCAAAGAAATTACAAGCACTCTGGGCGCCCGCTTCGCAGACGCTTGGACATGGTTGATCCCAACTGTTGAGGCTAGTGCTTCAACATATATAGTTCCTACAAAAACACATACAGAAGTCATATTGATGTGAGGTTGTTTGTAATGTGTAAAAACGATATATGAACATGAAATTATGTAATGACGATGGTGTCAAGATTCAAGTCCAAGATCTCCCAGTAGACGATGTTCTTGGTGTGCATATTTTCATCTTCATCAATGGACTCTGAGTTCACAGCAGTCTTGATCGCCTAGCGTGAAGTCAACCTGGACAACGCTACATACAATTGTCCATGGGCGAACGCAGGGACTTCAGATAGATCTATACGTAATAAATCAACTGTCCTTGAGCTTGGTTGATTGCCATCGCAAACTCAGGAGCGACAGGAAACTGCTTGCGAACTCTTTGTCGTCATCTTCATCGTAGCAGATGTTACGCGTTATGAACACCCTCTTTTCCTTGAACGCCCCTGACATGATAGTAGCTTCGATGTTTCGCTCACGCAGTGACGCCACTCGAAGTCGTGTTCCGTTGCACAGCCCTGCGTCGCTGTTCAAGTTGCGGATCATGATAACCGGAGCTCCAGCTTTCAGAACGATCCGATGTAGCGGAATACCGGAGAAGTTGAGCGAGTTCAGGAATTCGGGCTCAAACATATTCGGATCTGCAACACCTTCAAGACTGTCAATAAAAGGTATTCCTTTGTCTCCTGATAGACGCTCTGCCAACACGTGGTTTATTCGTCGCACGCTTGCATTCGTCGGCGCCAAAATAGCACGTTCAACGAAGTACTCATCCGGTAGAGTGTCGTCAACAACCCCTGGGTTCACTGCGTCAATCAGTGCGCATTAACGATACGCTTTCGACGGCTCTGGTTAGGGTCGTCTATATCGGGACCGACGGAAGATTTCATCGCGGGAAGAAGACTGAAGTTTGGAGGTGCCTTCATTCCTTCGTCCTCGTTGGCTTCTTCGTCCTCCCATCGTCCTCCCATCGCTTACATGACTGTCTTAGAAATGATGTACATATCGCGTAGAGGACAAATGTCACACTCACTGGTATCAGCGTTGATCGGGTAGCGACCCTCCCCAATCTGAAGTAAGAAGTCCGAAACCTCGGCCAGCTCAGTAGCGCTTGTGGAGTTGGGAGCTGTCTGAACGCGTATGCTCTCAGTCAGACGTACTTGTTGTAGATGGGTTCATAGTGGAGAAGGCTTGAAGCAAGCCTCCAGCTTTTCTGCTCGAGTAGCACCCTTGAGCACAAGCAAGATCTGTTGGTGGTCTTCACTAAATGCATCATCTTATCTCGGAATGGCTCCAGCTCGTTCTTCATGATGTCTCGAAACGACCGATACACAGCCTCGAAACACGCTCGATTCTGCATAGGTGCCTCACCCCAGGTGATCAAGCTCATCTTGCGGATAAGTTCTGCTTTTGAGCTCTGTCACGAGAGACTGCATGATGAAAACTCCAACAGCTTGAGCGAGATCCGAAACGTGGAATGAGCGGATTGACTTTCTGCCAACAATGTGACTGCAAGTATACTGGAGGCCACAGCTATGACCACTTTTCTTTGCAGACGAACTGTGAACAATTTGTCTATATCTTTTTTGAAATCTGTTTAGACATTCTATACTTCTGCAGCGTAAAAAAGATTAAACACACTCTGACCAAATGACTCAAGACTTGGATGATACGTGACTTGATCAAGCTTTTGCTCGGCGTGCGGTCTTATAATTCGCAAGCGGCGTAGTCCTCGCAAGCTCATCTATTTTGTACGCTGCTCTTTCTTGCGCAACATTCACAGACTCAGTTCAATTGCGCACAACTTCTTCAGATATGCCGCTGTATGCACTAAAGGCCCAGAAAGCCGTACATGCTCAACGTTATTCCGCTGAAAAACCGATACTCAGCAAGCCACTTCAAAGAGTTATAGTCCGCCATCCACCAGCAGATATCTTCAATGCGCTCAACGTTGTTTAGTGCGTTTCTGCCCTTGATAGTTTTGAGAAATTTTTCGACAGATTTGCTCTTAGCCGTTTTTATAGAGCCGATGCATGATCGGGTAGTAAGTAGATTAAGATAACTCCAAAAAGTGTCGCAATGCGGACGGCATCTTGATTGAAACCGATTCGTTTCCCACTCTTGATTATTCTCTAAATACCCAGCTGCCAACGCAGTATCGTGGAAGGTTTTATGAGCAATATCATCTACTCTACGAAAAATCTATAAACAACTTTGACGACCGGCGATACATTGCCGACGACGAAGGCAGAACCGCTCTAGCTCTTGAGAAGACACATGCACCAGTCGACCCAGCAAAGCCACAAGTCTTTTGTACGCCATCCAGCTCTTGAGCCGGTCATCTCATCTGTACTTTACTCGTGCATCCTTGTAGAGCAGATCAGTAGTTCCCATTGCATCTCGTGC
This sequence comes from Pseudoperonospora humuli, assembly GCA_003991265.1. Classification (NCBI taxonomy): domain Eukaryota; phylum Oomycota; class Peronosporomycetes; order Peronosporales; family Peronosporaceae; genus Pseudoperonospora; species Pseudoperonospora humuli. Next base: position 3,699 of record NQFO01003159.1, on the reverse strand, counting down.
GCACAGCTCGAAGAACCCCGTAAGCTTCATTTCATCTTCATGGGCGACCAAATTACGAAGATGTGAATCGTTGCATGGTCTCGATGCGTACCAGACTCATGCCATTCAAGTGAATAGGGAGGTTCACAATGGCGTGCAAGGAACCATAAGTGAAAAGTCTGAACAGATGCATGCAAGCTTCCACCGGAGAAATGTAGCGACCCAGCAAATACTGAAGAATCTCGTTTTCTTGGTTGTTCCCTCCTTCGATGGTGATCGTCGTCATATCGACACCCTTGTAAACGGATTTGTAGATGTGTTTGACAGCCTTGTTCGTCGCACACACCTTCATGTTGATATGGCAGTTGAACTTCTGCGACAGGTATAGATTATCCGGCACACCCCACTGCTTGAATTTCGCGTTATCCCACACTTTTCCCGTGTAGGTCAGAATATCTTCTGAGCGACGCCGACATCGGTAGGTTAGGTACGTATCCTCAACCATGACCATGTCGTCTGCGAATGACCTGGGGTACTTCTTGAAGCACTTGCCGTTCTTCATGCACGGACAATTGAGGGTTTGCTGTCTACATGGGCCGTGCAGCATATTGGAGATGACAATGTCATATAGAAGAGAAATGCGTGGATCAGTGGGTCAAATGCAAACAAGAGCGTTTGCGCTACATCGAGAAGAACTAGAATCAGTCCAGGCAGATACTTGCCTTCGCCTTTGGTCTTTCTTGAAGAAGCCTCTAATCGACCTGATATCGTGGCGCGTGTGTTCATGCAAAAGTTCAAAGTATTGATCAAGGATCTCGATGAAGGTCTATCGGGCATTGTAGCAGCTCTGGTCTATGTGGTGGAGTACCAAGAGCGCTGTCTCCCGCATGCTCGTATCATTTTCAATATGCGCCCTGAAGACAAACCAGCATCGGCGGAGGACGTCGACAAGTTGACGTCAGCAGAGTAACCAGACAAAGATACACACAGCCCGGATGGACATACGATCTTCCGTGTGTAGGCAGCCCCGTCGACTTGAATCATAATCCACTCACGGTATCCCTTCGGGAGTACGAGGCTAATGTTCTTCATGATCGTACGCCATGCACGTCACGCATTCTTCAAGGAGGACGCTTGACGCAGCAATTGCCGTACGGAATGAGGAGAGGATACTGCAGAGGATCGCAGCTCTCACTCGTTTCGAAGATACGCTTCAAGCCTCCTTGGTGCGTACTCAGTATGATATCCCTGTGCTGAACCGCACCTTGATTGATGACGATCGCTGCCACTTCGGAAGCAATGGGCGCGTTTTGAGTACCCGGGTTTGCATTCCACGCTACATGCAAACGAAGTTTAAGAACTTTTGTCGAAGGGAGGTGCTTATTCAGGCGCAGCGCTAGATTCTCCTCAGACCTACCTTCACCGAATTCCAAACTGCGTGCAATTGCTCCATAGATGATTGGTAAAAAGATCCAGCACACTTAATCAAATCACTTCGAGCGTTCAGAAACTGCTGTGTGTAGTCGTTGTGAGCTATCAGAGAGGAACTTTTACCAGTCCCTTGCGACAGCAACTTCTTTCCGTCTCCTCGGAAAATTTCATAGCACCGCAATGCTGACAGACGCGCTGTTGTTTTATGGTGTCGTTCGTATATCGAGTAAAATACTAACGACCTCCTGAAATGGTTGAGTTATCAAGCCACTCGAAGTAGGCCAGCCCTTTTTGGTACATCCGGAATATACATCGCAATCTCTCAGCCTCTTTTCATTGCTCGCGTTCTTCCTCCAGAATGGCATTGCGTGTGGCTTGTCGACCTGCCACAAGTTGCCCCCAAAAAGCTTGTAGCTTGTCTCTTAGAAGGGCTTTTCTCATAGCCTGTCGAGCAGCTGCATCTTAGTCTCGCATCACCTGTTGCTCTTCTTCTGTCATGGTACCACGTATTGCTTGCCAAGCTATTGTGTCACGATCTCGTACTGTCTACCACTCTTTCTCAACCAATGTATCCCTCCGTTGACATTACGCTTTAACATCTTGACCTTGTAAACGCTATAGCGCCTCATCCGAAAACGCAGCCCTTCGATTGGTGTGTAAAATGCGTTTCGGCTCGCATAAGCTTTCCGCTTCAGTGGGATGCATTTGAGCCTTCCGAGATCTCGCATACTGTATATCACGCTGCCGATCTCGATTTTTCTAAGACTCTGATTGGTTCTTTCTGCTTCGGCACTTCCTCTCCGCATCTGCCACACGAACGCGCGCTAGCTGAGGCGGCGTCATACTTGCCCGAGATCGCGTTCCTGCAGATCCTAGCTATCCATTGTTGCTTCTTCAACCCGTCGAAGACTCGATGCCTACCGCAAACACAGAATTGAAAGGTAGTGAGCTTAGAACATCATCAGTCGAGGTACATATAGCCGCAGTGCTTCTTGTCGATCCGATCTCAACAGACTGCAGCGCATCAATCATTGCTTGAACTGGATTCACACCATCGCTCTCCATGACCTCAGACACTGCTAGAACTGAAGTTGCGGCGTTTTGCTGCGCTGCCTCCGGTACAGGTCGAGCTGGATCCACATGGTCTTGTCCTGTCGTCTAAGATTGCCGAAAGAAATCGGACCAAGGCTGCGCTGAGGTTCTTCAACCGCCTTCACTTTGCAGTTGGCGTTTTATCTCCTCCAGGTGCAGCATATGAAGCATTGGTGTCTTCTTTGCTCTCACCCTTGCGCTTTCTGGCCATCGTGTCGCTGGATCAATTTCGGTGTAATGAGCCTTAATCAGCCATTACATGAAGGTGAATCTGTTTGCCAGATCGTGTGTGTCACACACCACCTTCAGAATGCATTGCAGAGGCAAAAGTCAAAAGGATTACAATACAATAGCGCCCGAACAGCTACGGTCGCAGCCGTAGGCTCAGTCGTTCCCAGCGTTCAAAAAACGAGAAAGACCAGTAGGAGCGGGGCTCCCTACTGGGCTTAAGAAGAGGACTGTGGATGTGGATACACAGGACTCTGGCCCCAATGTGCATGACGCACATGTAGTTTAAACGAAGGAGAGCAGTGTCAGTCAAATATCAGGTTTGATTGTTCTCAAAGTTCATGTAGACGGTATTGCAACACCTCTACGTGCTTTGGTTGACACTGGTGCTTCGAACAATTTTGTTCGAAACGAAGTGGTCGTCAGGCATAAAGTGTCGATACCTGATGCGAATATGAACAAGGCAATGATTATCCGGTTGGCCAATGGGTCGACTGTGAAGATGCCAAAGCGAGTTGTTCGCTTGACAATGAAGTGTGAAGATTTCCGAGGTG
>NQFO01003147.1:0-24618 GCA_003991265.1 Pseudoperonospora humuli | reverse complement strand
ACGCTTCCTCGGACGCACAAGCGTGTGAGCCGTGTTTGAGGGACTGTTTTGAACAGCGCCCTCTTACACTTTGCTAAGACTCAAGGTGTCGACTACATGCACACGTACTCGTCGGTGGCGAGTTGCGTTGCGTGCGCCGACTAATGGTGCGACAGTTTGAAATTGAGATGCCTTGCATCGATGGTGAAATCGACGAGACGGTGTTTATGTATTCACCTGAAAGAGTGATTGTAACCCCCGAGCTGGTATGCAGGCTACGCCACAGCCTCTACGGTCCTAGCAGTATGGGACCGTAAGAGCCTCGGGCTCAAGCATTTCCGTGCAGACACATGTCTCTTCGTGCAACGTGATCGCGATGACGGGTGGCGCTTTAGGTGGACAGTCTTTTGGTTGGGTGCAAGGCCGAAGAGCAAGCCAAGTTCGAATGTGGTGGTCTCGCATCGCGCTTCACGGTGAAATTCTGTGGTGATACTCGATTCGTCCTTGGTATGGAGCTGCAGTACAATCGTGAATGATGGTCAAGTAAACACAATTCATCAGTAAGTTGCTTGATCAATTTGGGTAGGCATTGGCTAATGGTGTCCGCAACCCGATGGTGATTGGCCAAGATTTGAGTCCAAGCGACGATGTACCGCGATTAAAACATGTCGATGTTGTATGCCGCCAAATGTACATGCCAAAACATCAGCGTGACGTTATCGATCTTGTCCCAATATCTCGATGGTGCATGCGAGATACACTGGAATGCTGCGGTGCGAGCACTCTGTTATCTGAAGGTAACGGCGTCAATCGATGTCCACTACGCGTTGACTATCATCACGTAAAGCGACGTCAATTGGGGAGACGACAAGGGAACGCAGCGATCGACGTCCGACGTCATGGGTAAGATGGCCGGTAGTTGAGTGATCTATAAGAGCAAACTTCAAGTCACGATCGCATCATCGTCAGCGGAGGTAGAGTACATGGCGCTTCTACTTGCCTCATAAGAAATCTTGTGGCTCTCCTTCTTGTTGGCAGAGATGGGTGTGAATGTATCGACGATCTACATGGACAACAAGTTGGCGATCAGTATGGCAACGAACTACGACTACACGCCACGAACCAAGCACATCGATCCGCGTGCTCATTTTGTGCGAGACCACGTCGAGAACGGTGCCGTCAAGATCGAATACATCCATCCGAGTGATGCTATGACCAAGGCCACGCTTTTTCCAAATCGATTGTGCGGCTACGAAGGCTTTCTAGAGCATCAAAGGGGAAGGCCACGAGTCAGCAGATTCTCTAGAGCCACTAGTCTGTTTTGGTAACTCAATACATTACTCGATTTACACTGCAGCGACAACAACTCGTTAAAGACCCATTACGAACAAGATGACGCCGCTCGTGAATCATCAAACATGGAATGTCGTGGAGATGCCAAGCGACAAGAAGGCTATCGGATCTAAATGGATGTTTCGCATCAAGCGCAGCCCAAACGGAAATATTATAAAGTTCAAGAGGCGTCTTGTAGCCAAGGGCGATGCGGTGTCAACTATTCAGATGCATTTGCTCCTGTTGCACATAAGTAGTCGATCAATGCATCGTTAATGACAGCAGCAAAGGAGAATATGGAAGCAGAAGACGTTGATGTTGATACTGCGTTTCTGTGTGGCGATGTGAAAGAAGAGCTGTATGTATATAAACTAGCCTGATGGCTTTGATGATCGATCAAAATCAGCAATGAAGTGCCTGCTAAAGCGAGCATTTTTCGGCATGAAGCAAGCTGCAACAACAATAAACATTCACGGATTCCGACGCTCTGGCGTTAATTTTTGCGTATATGTTCGTCTATCATCTGACGAATACAGCATTGTAGTCATCTATCTTGACGAGTGGGAGCTCTTATGTACCTGACGACGTGTGCTCATCCGGATCTTGCTCAAGCCGTTGGAGAGGTAGCTAAGTTTTGTGAGCGCTACAGCATAAGCCATTGGGTTGCTGCGAAGTGAATTCTAAAGTACCTCAAAACTACTCAGAACATGAGCATTGTGTCTAATTGTGCGGTCAAGGGAGAGCTTGTCGGCTGCGCAGATGCATGCTGGGCTAGTAGCTTGGACACACAACGCTCAACAACAGCCTAAGTGTTCTATCTGAACGGTAGCGCGATCTCGTGGAAGTTCAAGCGACAGCCGACAATAGCGACTTTAAGCACGGAAGCAGAGTACATGATTTGTGTAGTGCCACTCAAGAATTGTTGAAGGACATAGTCTATGAGGATCAAGACGCCACACTCATCTACCAAGACAATGAAGGGTGTATTGCGAGAACAAAGCACAGCGACATCAAGAATCATTTCCTGCGTGAAAAGATTGAGCACGCGGTTATTCACACAAATCGACCGAAGAGATGATCGTAGATGGGATGACGAAGGCATTGACGCGTGAAAAACATCGCAAATTCGACGAAGCCCTTGGCATAAAGTTGTGAATCGACAAACAGCGTGACTATTAAGGGAGAGTGTTGGCAGGTGTGATGGTATACGCTTGCGTGTGTATGGAGTGCATGCTTGCTGGCGCGTTTGCAGTGCCATAGAGTCTGTCGAGCGGACAAGTGGAAGGTATAGCAGCTCATGTTAAGCCACTCAAGGTCACACACTTTTGGCTTCTAAATCTCGGCCCAAAGCCGTCTTCTATCCTCAAAACCTTTGCACGTGTAGACAACAAATATCTTTATCACTAAAGGACTGCCATTGACATGCGGTCACAAAGTCATCACTACACAATTGAAACCCACAATAGCGCTAGAGAATTTAGTTGAATTGTTCCAAAGCATCATCGAAGGTCGAGTCTGTTCGGTGGAAGACGTCCGCCTCCAGCCCAAAGTGGGCTGTCAATGCCTCGGGCCCAAAGAAGAGAAAGAGGAAGGATGTGGTACTACGTAATTGAGCTGCAGGAAATTTTTAAGTAAACGAATGTTCCAAAGCGCACTGGTAGCATTGCGACCTGAACACAGCCATTAACTCTTTAAGAGTGAGATATTGCGGCAAAGATTTGTAAGAAAGAATTTTATGTGGATCGATGCGTAAGGTGCACAAAGCGCAGATATCAGTAGACGTAGCTCGACGCAAGGAGAGAGTGAAAGAGCAGAAATTGAAGAGCGATCATGCCTCTATGCAGTGAACGCTGTCGGTAACGATGGTAAATTTGTACCTCTCACGCGTGGAGTATTGGATTGATTGACAGCTTCCATTCAGCTAAGGATATGCTACTTAACTCGTTTACGCTTCTCGGGCATTGTTTTGCACAGTACTTGGGTCTATCTGAAGGAGCATTGAAAGATCCTTGTTTGATCGCTGCAGCTTCCAGTCCGATTGTTGACGTTTAACTTTATATTCTGAGCCAATTTCATGTGTTTCGAGTTGCTGATTCCCGTACCTCGTCGAGCCATTCCCACGACATTTGCCGCCTTGATTCTCATAATCCAGTAGCTCCAGTAACACTTTGTCATTTGGGACACATGAGAGTGAGGAAGAAAGGGAGACGGCTCGCTGTTTTGGAATGGCCATTCCAAACGCTTCCTCGACTTGAGCAAACAATTTCTCGACTTCTTCTTTGCCTCGTTCAATTGTGTCGCCTTGTGTAGTACGGTCCCTGTTATACGTTTGCATTCGGGTCGTACGGTTGGGGTCAAGATGGTCAAGTACCCACTTTGGAATCCAGTTGACGCTTTTGTGATAGCTACAATTTGTCTTGAAGAGCTCTTGAAGCTTGGACGATGTAGAAATACGATGAACCATCAACATAAGCAATAAAAGTGTGCACTTGTGCGAGCCATGATCTTTGTAAGACGCCATCGTCTGTAAGATACTCCGTGTAGGCGATGAAACGTGTTGATTACGACTTCCCAATGTAATTGAGGCACCATTGACTCCAGGATTTTCCAACCTTTCTTCTTCCTCGTCCAAAAGTCTCGCAAAGACTGCCAAGACTTTTGCTGCGTGAGTGTCATTTGCTTCTTCCAAAACACCTACGAGCAGAGCTACGAGACGATCACAATTCGTTGCCGAATTGTCCGTCTCAAAGATAATCCGAGTCAAAAAGGGCATCACAATGTCTTCCAAGTCCAGCAAGACGACATTTTTCAGTGTCATGTGCTTTAACAAGAGCATCATATCCATCGACAAGAACGTTGCTGGTGTATACGACTCTAGTAAACGTTTGAGGATCTTCACTCCCAATTGAAACTCGTGAGTGCACAAAGATGCAGTAGCCTTTGCCTCAATTGCTAATGGTAAATTTCTTCGTGGCAACCCAAAGCTGTTGCTGCTAACATTCAAGGGGTTGCATGGAGCTTGCAAAGTAAGAAAGAAATGGTTGAGGAATTGCACTTTGCCTAAGAACAAAGAGTGGAGAGTACCCAAGTTAGCTGCCATTTGCTCCTCAGTGGCGTCTCCAATTGATTCACTGAGGCATTTCTCCAAAAACGTCCCCAACTTCTTCGTCGCTCTGGCTTGTATGTCAATGGACAGTCCACGTGCGTCTAGACGAGGATCATAAGAGTACAATAGATCGAACGACTCACGGAAAAATGCCACAAGAGATTGCTCTGCGTCCATGTTTTTGGCTGTGGCCTCACGCGTGAGAACATTGACAGCAACAAAAAGAATCTGGAAACAGTTTTCGACGAGCTCTTGATTCTCAAAATCAGGAAAGAGCAAGCTAAATAGCCACGTACGCGGTCTTTCCACATGACGTGACTTTGTTGATGTTGCCAATGGGTTACTAGGTCGGGCAACAACTTGTGCAAGGAGCCACATGCTGCATTGTACACATTCTTCCTTCGTTTCAGCACTTGATTTGTCGTTGAAGCTTGATGATAACCACAAAACAACAGAGCTGCTGATCTTCCAGTAAACTGACCCAGCTACTGATCTAGTCACTTGAGATTGACAACGTAGTGAGCTGATGCCAAACAAATACTGACATCCTACTCGACATGCTTGTCGAATGACTGAAAGACTGCAATATGCCGAAGACCGAGTCACGTTCTCCATCAAGTCGCAAATGAATCGCTCATACTTTGGGTCAAAAGCATTCACGACACTTTCGTATCGAGCGTTTTCCTGGTTAATTTGCCTTACCAGTGCTTCGACTTGACTTGAGAAGGCAACATCTCGTGTTACTTGTGTCAATTGCGTGTCGTTGTCATCTACTCGTCTTTCGTAAATCAACATGTAAGCACTTCTTTGTTTCAGCTGAACAAGCGAAGAATACGTGCCTTGTATGGCATCCCATTTCTGAGCGACTTCCTCTCCTCCAAAGCATTCGTCGCCCATGGTTGCTACGTCAAAATCTCGCACAATATCGTCATTGAATTCCAGCCATCTCTGGCTTTGTCTCTCGTATCGGTCCTTAATAAACGAGTAGTAATGCCCCGTATCAGATGTACCAGAGTGCACTACCACCCCAACGAGATCATACATGAGCCCTTTCCTTGCGCTCTCCCTGTCTCGAGCTGCTAAAGCTTTGCTTGTGTACGGATACATGTCAATCTCCATGGGAAATTCAAGATACTCATTAATCTTCATCTTCTCCATCGTATCATAGTCAAATTCAAATCGTTTCAGGTGGCAAACCAAAGTCTGAGGCAGCTTTTTGATGCAAACGCGCTTTGTAGCGGCCACTTTGCGCTCAACACGTTCACAAAAGTAGGCGTTTTCACCCTCCAGTGTCTCGCCTTGGACGTAAAGCTCAAGCGACTTGGTCAAACACCTCTTTTTCGACACTTCAAGACTCAAGGCAAAGAATTTTTCTTCTCGTTCCGATAAATGGCCATGCTCAGTTAGAATCTGGTTTACCAAAACTCCTCCAAAGCATTGGGCCATGAAATCGCAGTCAATTGGAATCTCTGTCGACTTTTGGGAGCAAAGAAACATCTCCAAACGATCCAAAAGTAGCGAAATAAACTCATCGGCATCCATTTGAACGTGTACGTTAGTGGCATTGCCCTCCATGTCTTTATGAGAGAGTGCAAATGCAGTCGGATCGGCTGCTTGATACGTGTTCAGTGCAAGCGAGACAAAGAGCTTTTGAAGTTGTTCAATTTCGTCTCTCCAGATGGAGCCATCGGATGCTGATTGCGAGCAATCCAAGGCAAGTAAACCTTTGCAAAAGTCGGGCAGCATGAAAAGCTGCTGAAGAAGAGAATTCATGTAGCAAATACATCCAGGATTCACTAGTCCAGCATACTTTGCACTAATTAAGTCAATAGATGAATCGTTCCATTGCCGATCACTTGAATTTACTGCGTTCAGGACACGAGTCTGATAGTGTTCAAGAAGGGTAAACAAGACCAATCTATCGTCATTCAAACAACGTGCTTCCAATTCACTTTCGTGCATGAATCGTCTAGGAAACGTCAAAGTCAGTAAAAGCTTTTGTGCTGATTCACGGCTTGAATGTGTTTTACAGATTGGTGGCTCAAGGACGTTGCGTGCATTTCCAAAGAGTAAGACGTCGTGAAGGAAGCGGATGATGAGTCCATTTGACTTTAAGAAAGTATCGACCTGTTTTGTTGAAAAGTGGCAAACGATCGTTTGGCGAACCTTGTGTGAAAGACTGGCAAGCAAAGCCAGGAGATGCAAATGGGCTCCAAGAAGTTCTTCGTCTTGATGTGAAGGTGCGCGAATGCTTTTCGTCATTACCGATGCTTGTCGCTTTGATACAATTTGACATAAATTGTCCACAAGATGACTTGGAATTCTCTTGTTTATCAGCGCTGTTGTGAAAGCTTGGTTCGTACCCCAAGCTTCGAATGATTCGGCCAATTGTGCGCGTTCCCAACAATTAAGAAGCACTCGACAGAATGTAAACAACTCGTCCAAAGCTACAAAATCGTAAGCATGAATCAAAGATCTCTTTGACACGAGATAACAAGCAGAGACTGCAAGCAGCTCGAATAGTGCGTGCTCTGAGCTGTTTATGAAATCCACTGCTACGTCCGAAAGAGTGCCAAGGACTTGGACTCGAGTCAATTTGGACGGACAATCCACTAGCAGCGCTCTCAACCATTCACACAAAGTAAGCTCAACACCGGAAAACTTAGTGTCCAAAGTGTCTCCATCCTCAGATCTAGCGCCAAAGATGTCGTTCAAGGCGTGAGATGAATGCCAAACGAGCGCACGAAACATTTGTACGCCACAACAAACTGCTTCCGAAACTTCGTCCGAAAACGAATCTTCCATCAACGTCTTTTGCAAACAAAAGGCCCCAGTAAATTGCACTGTCGCTCGCAGCATTAACGAAAGCTCAATCGAGTCCAAGAAAGCAGGAAGTGTCGAGCTCTGGAAGCGAAGATCAAACGGCGAAGTTGACGTCATTTCCATGGCGTTTTGACGACGCCAGTCCAAAAAGTAGCTGAGGATTCGCATGATGGCTGCAAGACAAGTTGCTCGGATATTCTGCGTATATTGCGACGAAATGGAGTCGTTTACTGGCAGTGATAGAGCTCTTGGCCACTTTAGTAGTATTTCATACACGTGATGAGCACCACCTAAGCGCACAAAGCGTTCTCGCCACTGTCGACGTCCAGAATTCAATTGGTCATCCCCATTTGCTACGACTTTACTCGATAGTAACAAAGCTTCCACCAGTCGAAGTGCATAAAGCAATCGATGGACGTTTGATCCATCGAGCAGCTTGGACCAGTCGACAGCTTTTGTGTTCACTTGACGCAAATGAATCATTTGACGCAAGAGTTTGTTGTTAGTTGGTAGTCGACACAGCAATTCCCAAGTCCTTTGGGACGTCGTGTCTTGCCAATCGACAAGTTCGAGCAAAATGTCAAAGTACGCGCCTTTATTTGCCAAGATTTGACTCAGAAGATCATGCCTCATACTGCTTTGTTCCGATTCTTTCCTTTGTCGTAAGTGACTTTGCTGTTGCTTATCTCGCGTTGACCACGTGAAATCGGAAAGCGCTTGCTCAACCTCGTCCACTCTCAAGACAGGACCACGATGCGGTGAAGTGGCTTGTGACGATTGCAAAGTGCTGCTTACATGTGAGCGCACTCCTGTGGTTCGTACTGGACTTTTTGCCACGAAGCGATCATCAAGTTTGAAACCAGGCGATTCGCTTCTTTTCGAGTGACAAGTTGCTGGGGTCATGCCATCGTCCTCTTCATTTGCATCGACAGCAACATCCAAGAACGCTCTTTGCTGACGGAATGTCCAGCTTGGTCGACGACCAGTACAAAGCCCCGACTTTCCATTGATCATTTCATCTTTCATCGGCGACGGATAAATTTCAAGATACGGTAAATGCTCCTCCAAATGCTCCAAGCCATTTTCTTCCCTTGTGTTCAACTTCTCTTCCTCCTCCTCGAGTGTCGTACGCACGTCTTCGTTCACAACGGCATCATCTCCAGCTCGACAAGCTTGGAGAAAGTATCGTAGTAAATCAACACAGCGATTGACAATTGCTACGTTTAGGGCAAGTTTCTTGTCGTCAACATGAGCCACTTGAGCACTTGCCTTTGCTAGAACAATAAACTCCATACACTTTTCAAGAAATTGCAGTTTGCATTGGAATGGCACTTGTGTCGGGCGAACAGTAGGAGCAAAAGCCAAGTGAAAAGATACGAGCAATGTCATAATTTCTTCGACTACAACAGAATCCGTTGCTGTCACTGTAAGTTGCCATAGCACATCAAGTCCTACAAGCACTTGACCCGTCCTAAGCTCCATTGTTTCGTCCTTGTCGCCGTCCGAACTACCGAGACTATATGTTGGTGAAGAGAGTATGGAGAAATCTCCTCTTGTGGTAAAGGTTGCCAAGCCACCATTCACAAGATTAAGACGACAAAAGATAGTGTGGAAACAGTACAAAGTCGAGAGCGTGATGCACTGACCAGGTAAAGTGGGAAACTTTGTCAGGAGGAGACATTCGGCAATATCGAGAGGGAAAAGAGAGCACCTGAAGCTCTCGTTTTCAAGATTGCGACGTTTGTTTTGCAGTGGAGTATTCATACAAAGCTCAATCCATTGAAAGCACAAAGTAGCCTCGTCCTGTAGAAAAGCATCAGTAATCATGAGGTCCCACAATTTCATTACGTGTTCTTTCGTAAACGTCGACACTGTGACGTCTTCTTTCTCTTCATCCAGTATCCACGCAGCTCGGAGCGCGAGCAACCGCGTTTTGATCTCACTCACGTGATCCTTTAGCATCGGCAGCTTTGCTCGCTCGTCGTCGTCGTCAATTTCAAGCCATTTTGTCCCTTCCAGGGCTTGACGTACTCCCTTTTTGTATTCCTGAATCTCTTCCAACAAAATGGAAACGAACAGCTTCGTATCTTGACGTGGATCCGACACTCCAATGCCAACTTCAGCAATTAACGAGCATAAGTGTGTGAAAAGCTTGAGAGAGATGGCCACGTTCTCGCGTCGAGTGATCTTGTCCAGACACATTGTGAAAAACTCGTCCACCATCAAGCACTTGGTGTGAATTGTCTTTCTCTCTTGGCATTCCCCATCATCCTCACCACTTGCCTCGATCCGAAGCATTTCATGCATACGAAACAAAATTTCCTCACAAAAGTCCTCCGAGTTACAAGCCGGAAGCACGAGACACCACAAATGCCTCAAAATTTGCCGTCGAAGCGAGTCTTGATGTAAGGAAAGAGTCGAGCTGGCATCGTCTGGAACGTTGCCAGCAAGTCTACGAGCGGCAATTGCGGTGAAGAGACTGAGCTGGTTGGAGTTTAACATGGTTTTGACTGCTTTAAGGTGGCGTACGATGTGCTCCAACGATGATAAATCCATGAATGTCGCCATTTCCACGAGCAAGTCCTGAAGAGCTGCTTGAAAGGCTTCATGATGCCGTTGAACTGGCCGACCTTCCTCGTCAGTACTGTGTACCTCGTTGTCTGTGTGATAACAATTCCACACCAAATCAATCCACTCGGGCGGTAAACACTCCAGCTCGGCAACAAATTGAAACAGTGACGTAGATCGCTTGATCAACTCGACGTGCCTTTTTTCGCCCAAAAGCTCTTGCATCACTTGTTTCTCATGCATCCAATCGACGAGATAGCTCAAGGCAGTACACAATGACGTCGCCGTTGGCTCGACTTGTTGCTGAATTTGCTCATTGTACAAGTGCGTGGTAGTCACCACCATTTCAGTCAGTCCATAGATGCGTTTTTCTAACGAACTGCTTTGAAACAATTTCAGGAATATCTCGAGACGAAGAAGCTGCAGTTGTTGTTCACACACGTCGCGACGATCGTCGTAGATTTTAAAAGATTCCGTCGTACCATTTTGTCGCATGGCCTCAACGTCGTGTTGAACTTTGACAAGCAGCAGCTCCATGACCTGCACAACTTCCAGCAACGAGTCGCGTGATAAAGCGAAGAACTCGTTCGACGGCAGCCTTTGCAGCAAAATACACAAAGTATGCGCCAATTTCGGAAAGTAAAGCATCATAAAGTCGGGGTTTAAATGGTCTTTCACGTCGTAGAGTACACGAAGGATACACTGCAAGGTTTCAAAGCAAGTTCCAGTTGTACTGAGCACATCGAGAAAGCTGGAAAAGCCTCCCAATTGGCCCCAATGCTCGAGGTTTTGGACAAAGTATCGGGACGTCCCTACCGTCCGTCGTCTTTCATGTATTGTAAAGCGTCTGTTTGTACTTTGAGTTCCGTCCTTGTCATCCTTCCCAGTGTCATGATTGAAATAAAACTCTTGATGAAGATCCAAGATTCGAGTTACACAGTTCAATCGAGTGTAATCTCCTTGTTCGAAAGCTTGAGATACCGTCGAAAGTGTCCATTGCAAAAATCTGTTGACGTGTTGTGCTGCTCTCAAGGTGAGCCGTTTAGTGAGTAAAAGTTGCACCATTTGAGGCATCAAGTCCAAGTCCCTTTGCTCCATTCCTTGGGTCGATAAGTCATCCACGTTGTTGCTGGTTTTCGATAAAGTGCACAGTTGTTTGAGCACATTGAGCCAATGGACCGAGTCGTCGCAGTTTGCAAGTTCATTTGCAACAATAAGGCACGTTTCTTCCCACTTCCATTGCAATTTACTCGCTATCAAGACATTCTCGTCGTTCATTCCTCCTAGTGGTTCGTGGTCCAATGCCCCGCTTCAGGTGCTGCAAACCGAACGTAAGATGAACTCAAAGCGTCGGTGGTTTCAAGTCGACTCAAACTGTAACCTCTGTCGGATTGAGAGCACCTTACGGTATCTAGGACTGATTGAATTACTCGCTTCCTCAAGTGGTAAGGCTCAATTGAAGGACATAGCGCCACGTTCTTGGCTTCGGTAGCTTTGTGTCAATATGTTGAACAGAGAAAAGGAAATCAAGGAAGGTCACGGGTTGTACTCATGCCAAACATGTTGGCAAAGGCCTGCCACGTGAATGAAGCAGTGTGCGCTCAAAGAGGGCGTGTAATCTATAGTTTGTCAGGCATTTGCGCCGCAGATCAAGAATCAAGCTCAATTTTGCTCCGCAAGCTATACGAGGTACCTGGAGCGACTGCAGCGCTTGTAGAGCAGCGTGAACTTGTTAGCACAAACGGTTCAACGCGGACTGGCCATTCCTCAAATGGATGGAAGTGGAAGTTCTTCCGGAAGTGCACGGCTCACGTGGCGATCGAAGCGATAGCAAAGCCCATTGTTTTGACGGGGAGAGCAATAAGACGTGCGTGGCGTAGGAAGACTGGAGCAGACACGATGGCATCAGAAGACACGTGGCCAGTCGGATGAAAGAATTGATTGATACAGACAAAAGCATGGTCTTTATGGACAAGTTCAGGACGACAAGCAAGCGCCACTTGTAGTGTCATCCGACGTTTTCGTTAGTTCGATATGTTGACCTTGATTACGATCCAAAGCTGCCGAAGAAGAATGACAACGTGTGATGGCATCGCGTTGGGTCCTTAAGCAAGCTCAGCTCCTCGAAACGGGATAACTACAAAGTGTTAGCTCAAAAAAACATACCTACAAGGAAATCAAGCAAAACTTTACCGTCAAAACTGAGCAGCCTCAATTTTCAGCTTTCCGGATTCTCGTGCCTATCGGGGCTTTGGGCGCACTCGCAGCTAGATTAGCATGTAAGGCCATCTTAGCTACTTCGTCTGCCTCCTTAGCCTTGGCTTCAGCGCCTTCCGCAAACTTCCGTCCCTGATCAGCTTTCTGAAGAGCTACGGTACTCGCTTTCACAGCTTCTAAGCTCTCCGCTTCCGCTTTCGCCAACTTCTCTGTCGCAGCTTTCGCAGCATCCTTAGCCTGCGCAACTTTCGACGTTACAAGGCGTAAAGCTTTCTCGTGTGCCGCAGCTTCCGAATTTGCAGTTTGTAAATTTAGCTCAGTTATCGACTCGTCCACTTTCGCAACTTTCTCGCCCTCAGCTCTCGCATCCCCACGTTTCAGTTTCACAATCACCTCTGTAGTAGCTCTCCCTTTCACATCTTTCTCGCTCTTAGCTCTCGAACCTTTCGCATTTAGAGCTTCCGCTTTCTCAATTTTCGATTGCGTAGTTCGCGTTTTTCGAGCTGCAGCTTTCTTTGTTTTCATAGCTTTCGCTTTCGCAGCTTCCGCTTTCACAGCTTGCGCAGCTTGTATAACTTCCACATTCCTAGCTTCAGCATTCAAGACCTTCGTATTGGCGCCCAAAACTTCGTTTCTCGCGGCTTCCAAAGCTTTTGCAGCATTTTCAGCTTTCTTTGCTGCAGCCTCCGCAGCACTTGTAAGCTTCATGGCGTTACTTGTCGCAGCCTTCGCCCATTTCCTAGCTATGTGGGCTCTTATCGGTGCAAAGATGAGGTAGTAGTCGTTGTACTGCGTATAAGCAGCAAAGTTCAGGTGAGCCTTCATCTCTTCTGGAGTTAGTCCGTCAAGCTTGAGAGTCTTTTCAACGTCCTTAACTGCCTCCCCCTCCAGAGCCCATAGCTTCAGTTGCTCCTCCACTTCCTTTTGACGTTCCAGAGTTTTCGGAGTCCCTCCAGCATTCACGACAAATTTCGCGAACGGCTTTTTCATGAAATCGTTGTACATCTTCTCGTATAGCTTGTACGCTCTCCAGTGATGGTGATTCACTAGCGCAGCTTTCGACAAGCCCAACACACCCAATACTTCGGCCATGTCATCAGGAGAAACAGGATGCAGCTGCTTTCCGTTAACGGCAACTCCGTTAAGCAACTCTTGGAAGAGAATCTTGGTCTGCTCCTTATTCAGTTTAAGGCCGTCAACACGCAATATCACCTCTTCGTCATGAGAGTTTTTCGCGTTGAACATCCGTACATACTTGGCGTAGGCTTTGAAGTTAGGATGAGTGGCCATATCTTCGAGCGATTTTCCCCAAAGCAATTTAGGAAAAATTTCTTTAATCGAAGTTTTCTCAGCCAGCTGTTTTTGCAGCCACATCCTCGTCGCATCTTTGCCTAAATAGGTAGTTCCGATGACTGCGGTCGCGCGCTCTTCGTCAGTGTCAGTGTGTGCTTTCTTGTGGCCTCTGAGAAACTTGTTGCCGTGTTTTTTTCCCGAACGTCGTTCGCTGTCGTGTTGACGGCTTGCGTGACGTTTACGACTGCTTCGCTATCGGCGCAGAAGACGGCTGCGATCACGAGCAGAACGCTCAAGTAATTGGCCAAACTTCCCATACTTGGTCTGTTGGCGGCAAATTTAAGAATGACAATTTCGGGGCACTTCGGTGTACGTCTTCTACACGAGCAGATTAGATTATCCGTTGTCCTGTCGAAACCTCCCATATACTATATGGATCAGTTTTATCATCCTTCGAGAGCGCATATTCAGCATTACTAGGTATCCACGCTGCCGCGCAATATATCTCTTCCCTCTCAAGTATTATAATGAGCAGTCAAAGTGCTTCCCGCAAGCAGCTCGGGATTTTCTACCCATCTTCCGTACCCACATCGCTCGAATTTTGTATGCTGAGACAATCATCAAGTCTATTTCGAATTTCTGGCGGGTTGGGCTAACAAAACCTTCTCTTTTTTTAAGGGTACTTTTTGAGGCATCACTATGAGACTATATAGGATTTTGTATGTCGAGCTATTTTCCTAGCACTTCTCTGCGTTAACGTCTCGGTCCTAGTAATTGGCGATGGTCGCAGCACACTCCAAGCACTGCTTCTCTTCAAATTGGACCTCAGCTCGGTTCCGTGGTAGCACTACGCCTTTGTGCTTTCTCCTCTTCGGCAGCTTCGTGGCACTTGTGTAGCTGACGGCTGGTGGCGCTACGAGCAAAACTTGCAGTGCCACCAACTCGTCCATGAACACCACCAAACCTTTCACGGGACTGGGTGCGTGTCTGTTGATGCGCACCAGTTCTTAAACGTCACGCACGTCTTCATGCTCACCGTCGCGTATCGACCGCCACACGAGCCATACGCTTCCAGAAGAACTTCCACTTGAGAAATGGCCGGTCCACGCTGAATTTTCAGCAGAAACGTCACGTTGCTCTAGAAGTACTGCAGTCGCCCTGGTGGATCCAGACTGGGCGGTCTCTTTTTATTTCGTTTTCATCTTCTTCGACCTGCTCCCATAGCACCAACTTTTGCTGTGATAAAGGACCCCTCTCATAGCAGCACAGAGCACCGACGTCAAGCACGTGTCCCACAGGACTGTCGGAAAACATGCTGTTGAAAGTCTTCTCGTCCTCTGTGTAATTCGAACAGCAGAACTGACGCACTGGATCCGTCACTTGTTCCTTAGCTCGCGAAGAAGCGACTAGCGTGCTCACCCACAGACCACTTCAAGAGCTCATTTCTGAAAACATCTCACTCCGGTCGTATGGCTTCAAACGGAGAGACATCGAAGGTGTGGCGCATCACAGTTCACTGATTACTCCTGGAATGACTTCACCGATAGCGACACGTCCAGAAGATTTCAGCTGTAGCCCTCGACTCGCTCCTTGATGCGCGTGTAAAAAGAGTCAGTCAGCGTAGATTGCTTGACCTGAATGTGCACTCTCGTATACACCATCCACCGCGCTCTGAAACAATCAAAGCAATCGAGCGTAAAACGTCATAGCATTGTCCTGAATACGGTTTCGCCACGGAAGCTGATGTGCCACGCCCTGATGTCTCTCAGTGTGCAACTCGAGGCCAGATGAAACTGAGTAGAATGAAAGCACGACGAATATCCACGCCAAGGTCTTGGAGAGTATCCAATGCAATTCCAGACCTTTTCAGCGGCGAAATTGATGCCCACAAGTCGAGATTCTCGGTGGTGATGGAGCTCCAAACACAGACTGAGCGCAAGCCGCAAAGACAGAAGTCCGCTGGCGCCATCTTGGAGAACGCTTTCAAGCAGAACAAGGTCTACACTAGCGTCACGTGACGCCTAAACACGATCTGCCGTGACCCTCCTCTTCAACACGGAATTTATTGCAGCGCTCTTGCGCTGTAACCGATCCAGACGGAGGCCTGGCATTTGGTCGATCTATTCACGCTTCAATGTCTGGTGAACAGTCTCCCTCTGACCTACTACACCGACAAGATCTTCTTTAACCACTGTTGTTCGGGCGTGGCGTCAACTCCGAAGACGCGTCTCATCGCAGAGAAGAATCGCGTTTTGTGGGAAAGTATCCGTGACAACACGGACTCATGAAAGTCTCCAACCTCACCGGATACTCTCAGCTCAAAAGCAAACTTTGTGAGCAGATGGTAGTCAACGCCGGCGTGAGCACTTTAAGAACCACATCTGCCTCTACGTACGGACCACATTTGGAGGACTTGGTACCATTAGAAGCAAAAGAAGGAGAAAGGAACCCTCGTGAAAGTGATTATACGTGTGTATGCATGCGTACCGACGAGACGGACGTGACGAAAGCGTTGCAGATGTGAGACATTCTTACGCCAGATGGCACCGACTGGAGCGCGCAGCGGATTCCGTTGGTAGATCGCATCCAAGAAACTGGTCTTCGACTCCTGTGAGAGTTCCAAAGCGCGGTCGTCCTAGTATGTCGTGAGCCGTGGATGTTCTTGTGCTTGGTATGCGTCTGGCGGTGCAAATGGAAGGGAGCTCGCCTTCACATGGTACATAGAATAACGTGAATATGTGAAAGTATACACTCAGGTAGTCCTGGATATCCTAGGTGACAATCACTGCTCGCACCTAGGTTTATAAAAGCAAATATTTGCCACCGCTCTACAAAATATATGGCTACACTTTTGGCCCTAATTATTTTCTGAGCTGATAGTTTTTTTCAAAAAGGGGTATAATTTGGCTCTAATTGCAATGATTGTCAAATGAGGAATAAAACGGCAGTTTAAAAAACGGTCCCGATCAGGGATTTCCCCAACAAAATTTGATTGACGGATTTGGAGACGGCGATGGGCGATGAAGAGTCGAAGGCGGGCCACAATGCGGAAAATATCCATCATAAGCGCTCGAGGGAGCAGATAGACTGGAGCGTGGAGGCGAGTCAAGAGCTGCTGAGGCTACGTTTCCAGCACTTGCGCAGTCTATTTGACAACGCGCAGACGGTTGTGGAGGTGCACGAGGCCTGGGGCGTCGTGGCGTCGAAGCTCAGGAGTCAGGGCGATTGGGGGCTGCAGCTGGATGCTGTCAAGTGCAGTGACCAGCTTACGAAGCTACGACATCAATGGCAGGAAAGTAGCACGACTCAGCTGCACTTGATGATGGACAAGTGTTTTAGTAAGAAGAGCTCTGTGTTTGAGACTCAGTCACCACCAGTAAGAAATAGTCTCAATAGAGCTATGGAGGAGTCTTTGGTGCAAGACGCGAAAGCTGATATTATGCCCAAGAGGAGCAAGACAATTGTACCACAGCAGAAGCAAGAGACGCTAGTGTCGCCGTCATCTGATCCAAATCAAGCAGAGACTTTGTCGTCTTCCGAGCCAGCCCCGACATCATCTGAGCCTGCTCTTCCAATTGCGCAAGATGCAGAGGCTTCTACCGTTAGTCTGCACGAAGACGAATTATCACTGGCATCGGAGCCAACTGCAGTCTCTTCCCAACAGCCCGATTCCTTAACTTGTCATGACGCTCCGTTGGTCACCGCTCTGGATGAAGAGGATGACTTTCATCGCCAAGACGAGATCATGTGTGCACTGGAGAAACGATCTCAGCAGCTTAAAAGACTAGCCCAGTCCCACCAACATTTGGCCGATGTGACCCAGCAACTTTTGAACGCTAAGCATGTAGAGAATGAACACTAAGGCTGATCCGTGCATCGTATGTGAGTCACTTTATTCATTGCAACGTGTATCCAGTGCGAGAAGCCTCTCTTGTTCTACTTCCACGGCTTAGCCAACGGCGCGGCTACGTCTTAGTCTGCTTGCCGTATACAAAGGACTTCTATTACTGTAGCAGCACTGACCATCCTGTTTGTCAGGCTAGTAGACTCAAAGCCTCGCGATCTATTGCAGGCGTAATGAATCATCAACTTGATAGAAAGAAGATGACACCAATCCTCGCTCTCAAAAGCGTCGTAATGAGCACTAAATTGTGCAAGTGACTCTGAAAATGTACCGACACATGGCTAGGGCCTGAAGAAACGACACCCTGAACCTTTGTAGAGATACCGTCGTCCTAGAATATCGATACCCACAGCACGGACTTTATGTTTGACAGGCTATCCTGGATAGCCGGCTTAGCGAATGATTGGTGCCAATTAAATGTGATTTAGAAGAAAATCAAATTGAAAGGGTTCAATTGCACAGATCATGGGCGAGCGCAAGGTGCTCAACAAGTACTTCCCGCCGGACTTTGATCCGTCGCTGGTTCCACGCCGCAAGAAGCCCAAAAATGAGCAGGTAGAAGTCCGTATGATGCTTCCTTTTTCCATCCAGTGCGCCACCTGCGGCGAGTACATGTACCGCGGCAAGAAATTCAACTCGCGCAAGGAGGAAGTACTGGAGGAAAATTACCACGGAATCCGAATCTATCGTTTCTACATCAAGTGCATCACATGTTCATCTGAGATCACGTTCAAGACAGACCCTAAACGTGGCGACTATGTGGCGGAGCATGGCTGTCAACGCAACTTTGAGCCCTGGCGAGAGAACGAAGACGAACAGGAGGCGGCAATCGCCCAACGAGTTGAAGAGGAAAAAGGCGATGCTATGAAGGTATTGGAGAATCGCACGCTCGACTCTAAGCGAGAAATGGACATTCTGGACGCGCTAGATGAGATCAAAGCCATCAACCAACGTCACGCTAAGGTGGACACGGACAAGCTTCTGCAGCAACACGCAGACGTGTATAAAATTAACAAGAAAGAGCAAGAAAAGCAGCTAGAGGAGGACCGACGGGAGGCACATCGTGTGTTTGAACAAAAGCAAAAGAAGCCAAAGCCAAATATCCTCAAGCGTTCAGTGGCCGACGCAAACGATGACGTGAAGGCTAAGTCTGGCGATGCGTCCGTGGGACTCGCTGCAGTCTCTTTAATCGGTAGCACAACGGCAACGTCATCGCTTAATCTGGCCGTGACCATCAAGAAAAAGACTTTAGCCACGAAGCAGAAAAAGAAGAAAACGACGAAAGCTGAGGTGCCTACGCGACCTGTCACAAGTTTAGTGGCAGAATATAGTGATAGCAGCAACGAATAAATCAAGATCGACTCATGTCTTCCCAGAAGCACTTAGCGACGGTTTATTTATCCGATCTGTGTGTCTTGTCGTTACTGGTTTGGCTCATACGGCGCAAGCAGATTTTTGGAAAAGGCAGTCAGTGATGGAACGCCACGCACCTCCTCAGTGAGCAGGGGCATCTCCACCACATGAAAGTCTTCATACAAGTCGTAGATCTGGTCAATGTACTTCTGCTGCATCTTCTGTCGGGCACTACAGCTCTTGCACGTTGATCCCTCTTCTGGATATAGCACCTGATTCACCACAACATTGTGCACGTCGATCTCATACTTGGTGAGCTCCTGCACAAGCCTCTCAGTCTCATATAATGACAGAAACTCCGGGATACACACACACACGAAGGTGGTACGTTCTGGGTCCTTAAACTGTGCATTCACTTTCTGGATGACCTCACGTGTCTGTTCCAGCTTGCCCAGCAGCATTTCCTGCGATGGAAGGGCGCCACCCAACAGCGCCGAGATCTGCGAGAACATTCCTGAGAATTGATTCTTGAGTGACAGAATCTTGTCGAACGCCTTATCTAGCGCCGTGGGGAAGCTTAGTAGACGCAGCGTGTGTCCCGTGGGGGCCGTGTCAAATACGATGACTGAGTAGTCCATGTTCTGCACTTGCTTCATGAGCTCCGCGAAGCTCATGGCCTCGTCAATGCCAGGGATGGAGTTAGTCAGGTCTTTCATAAACGAGGCCATGCCTGAGTTATCCTGCACGCCGTCAGCATTCATCTCTTCTAGCTGTATCAGCGTCCCCAGAATGTTAAGAGAGCGAGGACACACAAAAGTAGCGCTATACGTACGTCCACGTTGGGGTCGATCTCCATGACTGCCAAATTTGAAAAGCCGTTCACGGGCGTCGGCTCTCGGGTAAACTTCTGGCCAAATGCATCACTTTTACACGAGAAACATGTTAGAATACAAAAAGGGGACGTATTAGCAGAACGCGCAGCGGGCACCTAAGGTTGTGCGCCGGATCCGTGGACACGATGAGCACCTTCTCGCGTTGTGCCGCCAGTTGGATAGCCAGACAGCAGGATGTGGTGGTCTTGCCTACTCCGCCCTTTCCACCTACAAATATCCATCGCAGTGTCTCCTGCGCCACCAGATTGCGCAGGCTCGCCTCTGGTATATCCGCTGGTTTGTTCGCCATCGTCTTGTCAATTCTTGGATTTGGCGATGTCCATTGGCTAAAACGAATCGTGTACCCTGTCGGTAAACCGGTTCTTACTGTTGCCCAACAGCTATCCGCCACACGACAAGTTGCCAAAATGATGTCTGGACTACTTCGCGTTGCCGCTTACCGCCCGACGGCTGTGCTTATGACACGTACGGGTGCCCAGCAGCAGCAACGCTTTATGTGGGTAAAGGTCCATGATGGCCAGGACCCAAGTCGTGTGGCCAGCCGCATGCAGACGATCCTGGCCGAGGACGGGACGCTTAAGACGCTAGCGCTCAAGAGGTTCCATGAGAAGAAGTGGCAGAAGCGCAAGCGTAAAGCTGAGGAGCAGAACATTCGTCGAGCCAACCGACGTGTCGGTTCCATGATTGATTTTATCCTGCGCCGCAAGAAAGCGTACGTTTGCATTGTGTCAATGTGTCAATGATCAATTTAACTCACTGAACTAAACTTTCGACTGTGCAGGGGTTACTGAGCAAGAAAGCTGCGTCTACTACTACTGTTTCATACTAGAGAAAGAAGAAAGTAGATGCGTAGTTGCTACTGTGATAGAAAAATGTGAACGCCACGGTGGATTGTGATGGGGACGCCGTTGAGTTTTATGAGTTGTCCATTGCTATGAGCCACAACAGATGAAAACGCAATGGTTCAGTCTTCTTCTTTGCAAGGAAGACGAGCTATAAAGACGAAGCTGATAGGTCGAGATGGAGAGCAAAAGAAAGACAGACTAGATTTCTGACCACGGGCGTCTCATCTAGGCGAGCCAAGCCTTGATGTCGGCGATCTGCTGCTGCACGGCACTTTTGCTCGTGCCACCCGTGACATTCTTGCGCTCGACGCTGACGTCGAAGTCCCACACGTTCATAACGTCCTTCTCGAACTTGGGGTGCAATATCGACAGTTCTTCGAACGTGAGAGCGCTCAGAGCCTTGTTCTTGTCCTCGGCTAGTCGCACGGCAGCACCAGCAACGTGATGGGTTTCACGGAACGGGACGCCCTTGCGCACCAAGTACTCGGCCAGGTCGGTGGCCAGCATTTCCGTCATGAGGAAGCTGCGCATCTTGTCGCCGTGCGGGGTCATAGTGGCCAGTACGCCGGTTGCGATCTGCAGGCAGTCCTGAATGGTGTCAACGACGTCAAAAAGTGCCGTCTTGTCTTCCTGCAGGTCCTTGTTGTAGGAGCGCGGCAGACCCTTTAGCGTCACGAGGAAGCCATTTAGACGACCGATGACCGTGCCGCTCTTGCCGCGAAGGAGCTCCAGCGCATCCGGATTTTTCTTCTGAGGCATGAGGGAGCTGCCCGTGCTATAGGCATCGGCCATGGTCACGAATTTGAGCGTGTTGTAAATGATGAGGTCCTCTGAGACCTGTGATAAGTGTACCATGAGCATAGAGGCCCAGAAGAGGAACTCTGCGATAAAGTCACGATCGCACACGCCGTCTAGGCTGTTAGGCGTCACGTTGGCAAAGCCCAGTGACTTGGCTAGCGCCTCACGGTCTAAGCCAAACGAGTTGCCGGCCAGCGCACCATTGCCCAGCGGCATGTAGTCCACACGCTTGGTGAGATCGGTCAGCCGGTCAGCATCACGTAACAACGCCGCGCAGTGGCTTAATACCCAGTGCGAGAAGCGCAGCGGTTGGGCTGGCTGCAAGTGAGTGAAGCCGGGCATAAGCAGATCGATATTGTTTTCAGCCAGCTGATTAGCCGTGCCAATGAGCTCCTTCAGACCTCCTTGGATGCTTGTGATCGTGTGCTTCAAGTATAGACGCACGTCTGTAGCCACCTGGTCGTTGCGGCTACGGCCCGTGTGCAGCTTGCCGCCCACGGCACCTATTAGCTCCGTGAGACGGCGCTCGTTGGCCGTGTGAATGTCCTCATCTCCTTCCTTGGGCTGGAAGGTACCGGCTGCCCATTCTTCGCCCACTTTGTCCAGGCCGGCTACGATCTCATCGGCCTCAGTAGTCGTCAGCACGCCGCTTTTTTCCAGCGCACGCGCATACGCCTGACTGCCGTCCAAATCCACACGCCACATACGCTTGTCCACGGACAGCGACTCGTTGAACTTGCTCATCACCGGGTCCACATTGCCGCGGAAGCGGCCGCCCCATAGTTTCTTCGCTTCCTTCGGTGCCTCTGTCATGACTGGCTGGTTATGCTGTCAATTTAAGGATACCAATGTGTACCACCTCAATTTGAATAAGGCATGACACCTTGGGACGACCGAGTCATCTGGGAAACCTCAGGCTTTCTTCGCTTCTTGAAGGAGCACCACATCGATCCCAACGACCTAGTCGCCCCATCGCTTGATGGAGAGCTTTTACGTTTCTTCAGGTATTGAACTATAGACCTATTGAAGTTGGGTTTAGTCGTTCCTTGTTATAAATTAACATGTTGACACATTTCGCTGGTAACGCCTTCTCTAGACTCAAGCAAGTAGCTTGGAATAACAAAAGTTACGATCACGATCCTCGGCTGCAGTCAATCGTAGCCGATCTGGCTCGAGAGACCGCCAAAATCGACGCTGACAACGTCAAGCACGTAGTGCCGCAAGCTATCAAGTGGCTTCCAGGCTTCTTCTCACTGCCAGTGTCAACCCCACTGGCTCGAGTTACTCTCTATCAAAAAGGAGAAGTGTACGGTATTGATGTGTCGTCTGGATTTGCGGTTTCATTGCTGGATATTCAGCCTGGAGAGCATGTGTTGGACTTGTGCTGCGCTCCTGGAGCCAAATTGACCATGATCGCCGACCTTTTACAGCTAAATGGAAGCGTTACAGGCGTTGATTATTCCCGCTCAAGACTAGGAGCTTGCAAAAGACTAGTCCACAAGTATCAGCTTGTTAGCAAAGCGACAGACACCCACTGGAGATGCAGACTATTCCATGCTGATGGAAGGACCTTCAACATCGGACCTAAGACGGAGTGTGCACACGTCGACGGAGTGGAGGAGCTGCTGGATACGCAGGAAATCGCTTTGAGAGCTCTGAAAGATCAGAAGCGCACGCGCAAAAACAAAAGTGCTCGTGCACGAGATGCGAAGCGTCAGAAACTGCTGGTGATTAACCCTGCACTTTATGACAAGGTTTTGGTGGATGCCGAGTGTACTCATGATGGCTCAATCCGCCATCTCCACCGACTGAATTCAGCTGCGAAATGGGACGAATACGTGCACACCCATTTGAATTCAAACGAGGTTAAGCGGATCTTGACGCTGCAGCAAGGACTCATCAAAAACGGCTTCCACTTGTTGCGTCCTGGAGGCACAATGATCTACAGTACTTGTAGTTTGTCGACGAAGCAAAATGAAGACGTCGTTTCAAGATTTCTTCAGGATGAACCGCTTGCTAAGCTCGATGTAGTTGCACGTAGCAAAGACGTTCCCTGTCAGGTGCAGCACGGTAGAAATGTTTATGGCTATCTACTAATTGGCTAATGAGTTTTGTGGACATTGTATCTCGTGTAGGAAGGAAATCTTCCAGGCACTCTACGCTTCACTCCGTCGCAAAATACAAGTGGACTTTTCATCGCTCGTATACACAAGGCAGCAACAAAACGAGAGCTGGGTACTAGCTCCGATGGCTTCGACTAGTGCTGAATGCATTCAGAAATTTTCGATACGCTGCGCCTTTTTCACTGCTGGTGATTACCTGATTATGCCAAGAATCGATTCATTATAAAGATGCGTCACCGTACTTGCGTGTACTCGTGGCGAATGCCTTTGTGACCTAGTATGACACTTCGAAGAGGCTTCTTTAGCGCAGCTCAACAAGCTTAGACGCTAAATGCAATGTCGTCTTGCCGAAGTACAAAGCAGTAAGTTCTGTTTTGGTCTCACGGACATTTATTCATCAGTATTGCACACGGCTTGTTGGCCTTAGCGCTTGTCAAATGGCTGCTTTGCATACGGCTTACCTGAGAGTATGCAAGGGCATGCCTCTAATTTGCTTGAGTCACAACCAAGCAAGCAAACATTACAACACTTCAAACGAGATTGCATCTCATGAGTTGGCTGTTGCGCTTTTGTTCAAGGCTTTCCGGGCCGACTGTTGTATATAAGTCGTGTGTGTCCAGTAGGAATCGTAGCTGTGCAGATAGGTGGGCATGTGCTAGCGGCTCTTACTGCGTGAAAGATGATGTACAAACGAAAAGCATGAACAATATCGTACAAATGTAGCAAGCCAACCGTTTTGTTGCATTGAGCTGCTGAAGAACGCGGCGACCACGTGCGCTTGTAGACAGTACAACTAATTTGGACATCTTGGATCATCTGGCTCCTCTTTCGGACAGGGGGGGCCGGTTTGTCGACCATTCTGTGCCCGCGCAGGCACGACGACTTGGATGCAGACCAGCACGAAAGTGATCACCGCGAGCTGAATAAACTTCATCATGGGTCACTTGATTTCCTGAGGCTTAGTCGGGCAGAAAAGAAGTCAGCGAGTGTGTGTTTGTTTGCAAATGCGAGAGTAAATGCCACTGACGAGTTGATTTACAGAATGAACATCAACCGCTAAAGGCCCACAAATGGTTGCTGTGGCTCAGAGCACCTCGAGTAGACTAGACGATCTGCGTATCTGGTCTCCTAGACGTGTAGAAAAGACATGTAACGGTGTCAGCTCACTATCTTCAACATATACGCCTCTGTTGCTGTGGAGACAAATCCTTTTCTTACCGCAACACAGACTGCCAGGAAGCACGAACCACCATCGAGCATTAGTTGAAATCGACGTTTGGCTGCCAACAACAACGATTGGTCAAAATGAATGCTTCAGGCAGAGTTCTCATAGATTGTTAGAAGGTGTCTCATACATGTAATCCTCGATGTGTGGAGTCTATTT
>NQFO01003123.1:0-12919 GCA_003991265.1 Pseudoperonospora humuli | reverse complement strand
ATCATATACCTGCCGAAGCGAAAGGCTGAACCGACAGTAATTCACCCCACGTCCTCTCTCCGCAGCCATCGAACGCCCCCATTATGACCAAGAAGGTGCTATGCATGAACCCAGGCCCCATCGAGTTTGAGCCGCGCGTGCTCAAGTCGTTCGCCATGGAGGGCATCTCACACGTGGACAAGACGGTGATCGAAGTGTTTGGCCAATGCCTTGAAAAGATGCGAAAGGTGTTTTTGGCTCCAGACGGACAGCCGCTGGTGGTGGCAGGATCTGGTACGCTCGGATGGGACATGGTGGGCGCCAACCTCGTCAACAAAGACGACGACGTGCTGATTGTCAATAACGGTATGTTGCTATCACTGCTGGAATCTAGTGAGAGGATCGATAACGTTATGCGTTGATGCAGGTTACTTTGGTGACCATTTTGCTGATTGTTTGGAACGGTACGGCGCCAAGACCACTCATATCCGTGGCAAGGTAAAGGAAACGAAGCGTGTTTGCATTTAGAAGGCAAGGGACTGACAGTAGCTGTCTTTGTCGATACGAATGGAAGCAGATTGGCTCGCAGCCTTCGATCGCGGAGTTGGAAAAGGTGCTACAGAGTGGCGTGGACTTTAAAGTGGTGACGATCACACATGTGGATACATCCACGGGTGTTCGTGCTCACGTGAAAGAGTTCGCGGCTGCTATTCGTCGTCTCCAGCCGACTGCTGTAATTGTGGTAGACGGTGTGTGTGCCACAGGTGGCGAAGAGACTCGCATGAAGCAGTGGGACCTTGATGTGGTGCTTACGGGCTCACAGAAGTGCATTGGCGTGCCTGCTGGGTTGAGTCTTTTGGTTGTCCGCCCGCGTGCGCTGCAACTCTTCGAGAAAAACACATCGACGGTCAAGTATTACGTGGACTGGCGCAACTGGCTACCGATCATGAAGAACTACGAGGCTCGTCAGCCAAGCTACTTTGCGACGCCATCAGTGAACCATTTGTTTGCCTTGAATACTGCGTTGGACATTCTACTGGAAAATGGCGGCATGGAGCAGCGATTCAAAGAGCACAAACTTGTTGGTGATGCTGTGAAGGAAGCCATGAAGACGCTGGGTTGCTCATTGGTGACTGTGGATGACAGTGGTGCAAACACGCTGACGTGCGTGCGCTACCCTGGTGGTGTGGGTGCGGCTGATTTCTTGCCGAAAGCGGTAAAGCGCGGCGTGTCGCTCGCAGGTGGCTTGCACAAAGCCATCAAGACGGAGTACTTCCGCATTGGCCACATGGGCCCAAGCACCCGCCGTCTGGATCACATCCTAAAGACAGTAGAAGCTATCGAGGGCGCGCTCATCGAGTGCGGTCACAAAGTGGCGCACCCTGGCAAAGCTGCCAAAGATCTCAAGAAGAAGCTCCAGGCGACCATTCCTGTGCATCCGGTGTGCGGATATGCTTCTGTCTACCACGGTTGCCCTGTTCCTCCAAAGTGTCAGGTGTGTACGATTGGCATGGTAGTCGTTGCATTTGCTGCTGGGCTCATGGTCTCTCAGCTGAAGCGTAATGCTTAGACAAAGAAGATGACAGACGTCACTCGGGTATATCCATGCATCACCGAAAACTAGCAGCTGTTCGCCATGCATGTATTGGTCGCTTGTCTTCTGATTAAGAGCCGGTGGCAGCGTATAATCTGCTCGTTCGTCTGCTGACGATATTTTCCCGTTGAAAAGCCGGATGAACTGACTGTAAACGAAGCACCACTAGGTCTACCAAAGCGCCGTTCGGTATACCAAATACTGCTGAAGTCACACGGTAACATTCACCTTCTCAAGCCCTAACCTCGCAAGATTCGACAGTGTCGGAACAATGCGCATCGTCATCACATCGACTGCCACGCGAGTCACGCGCTCTTCCACTCATGGAACGGTGTTTCACGTAGAAGCGCCTGCAGATGAAGCTCTTGCGTTGCTTCAAAAGATTGCGACAGCTCCAGATACAACTTGTGCCTCGTGATCGTTCGGAATGACGGCGTCATTGGAATCGTCCTCTCGTCTTCTTGACGTCATTTCCTCTGACCCTCATTACACTCACAAATTCGAATGAGCCCAGATATCTAACGACACTCGCGCGTAGTCACTCGTACGATGACGCGATCGTTACAACGCTCAGGAGGCTTGAGTCTGCATATCCAGCGCGGGTGATCCTCTTCTTCTTTCGCTTCTTTGCACGGCGTTGCCTACGTCTTTGCCTCTCTTAGTGTCCACAAAAGACTCTGTACAGATCGCCCATTTCCCGA
Organism: Pseudoperonospora humuli; assembly: GCA_003991265.1. Classification (NCBI taxonomy): domain Eukaryota; phylum Oomycota; class Peronosporomycetes; order Peronosporales; family Peronosporaceae; genus Pseudoperonospora; species Pseudoperonospora humuli. The sequence goes on along the minus strand of NQFO01003123.1, from coordinate 10,645 downwards.
GTCTAACCCAATCAAGACGTTTCACACGTTTATCCAGGAGGAAGCACAAGACTCTCAAGCGATTTCTTATCGGGTTTCTTCTCCTTCTTCAATCGATGCAGCAGAAGTGACGCGCTGGATCTTGAAGCAGAAACACATTTTTACATCTTTTCAGCCAATAAGCAGTCTCCCTCCTTATCTGCTGGCCTTCGCCTCACACAGAACCCAAGAAGTCGGCGGAAGAGAGAAGCAAGTGCCAAGTATCAGGCCAAAACCTCGCAGCTAAGAAGGTCCCAGCCGTCACTCTTTCCTCAGAGCGCAATCTGCTAGCAGTAAACACCTCTTTTGTACCCTTACTATCAAGTGCAGCGTCTCGTGCGTGCTTCAATAAAGAGAACAGGGAAATTTCATCGTCACAACGACTATGTCTGCCCAAAACTCCGCGTCTGAAGCCATTTCGCCCTCGAGAAGAGACTCGACGGACGCCCGCGATGTCATGCGCAGTTTTGAGCGCGCGCTGACCGAGGCGATGGTCTCCCCGCGTGTTAGAGCCGCGGGCAGCCCGAGAAACGCCCCAATCAGCGTCGCTACGATGCCCATCAGCGCTGTGAGCAACGCAGTGCGTCATCTTTCACCCAGAGCCGTCCATCACTCGTCCCGTGCCTTTGACGACGCGCCTCCCGTGAATTTGGCTACATTTTCACCTCGTAGACGCGCTCTGAGTGGTCACAAACACACACGGAACGGTCTGAACTCTGGTAGCGTTCGTGTGAATTTAGGAGAGGAAGAAGAAGGCAAAGCGGAGGAGGAGGAAGGAGACGGTGAGGTCGATACACTGCGTCTTGACGATAGAAAACGGGACATTGTGAGTGAAGATGGATTCGCTGTATCCGGAGTCGGCCAAATGAAGGTGCACTCGGAGAAGATGCTGCCGGCCAAGGAACTTGAAGACAAAGGAGAGGAAGCCCTGGATGATGGAGAAGGCTGTCTAATTTGTATGGACGAGTTCTCGGCACGACGCAAAGCTTATCCACTGCCATGCACAGGCCAATGCACAGGTGCATTTGTGCACTACCGATGCATCATGGCGTGGTTGGGTCAGTCGGGTAGCTGCCCGCTGTGTCGAGGAGCTTGTGATCCGCTGGTGCTGCAGCCCATGCAGAAGCTAGAACTGCAGGATATGACCAAGATGGCGCTGCAGCCAGTGCCGCTGGATGCAGGCATCATTCGATGCTACGTAAAGCAAGTGTATCGCGGTATGTTCAAGCAGTACGGCTATGAATTGTATCTTCAGGGGCAAATTGGCACCCAGGAGGAGGACAAGTTCCTACTGGCTGCAAGACGTCAGGTGCGGTCCAACATGACAGCCAATTACACAATCTGCACGGACAAAGAGTGCACAGACGCCAAGCGCATTGGGCGCATGGGCTCTAATTTCCTCGGTACATGCTTTACACTGTACGACAACGGCCGAGATCCGCAGAAGCTGGCCAAGATCCAGGACGCCGTCAGTTCCGACGACGTTGTCGTGCAAAATGTTCTTCAGATCCGTGAAGAGCTTGGCTGCGTCACGTACGAGCCCAACCGCACAAGTGTAGGCCCGCGAAAGATGCGTGTGGTAGTGCCTGACGTGGACGAGGAAGGCGGTTCGTCCAAGGTCGTGCGACCGATGAGTCGCCAAGACCGACTCGTGACTCGTCTTTCCACGGGCGACATGAAGGACTTGATGCGATTCTCGAACCGCGAGCCCGTCTTTCGAGAGGATCTGGGCGCTTACTGTTTGGACTTTGGTGGACGGGTTTCCATGGCATCTGTAAAGAACTTTCAGCTGATCAGCAGTGAGGACCCATCGATGGGCAACATTTTGCAATTTGGTCGTGTGGCCGATGATATGTTTACGATGGACTTCCAGTGGCCGTTGTCTCCGTTCCAAGCCTTTTCCATTTGCCTCAGCAGCTGCGATACAAAGCTGGCTTGTGTCTGAATACTTGGTAGACATTTGATTAATCGTGATAATAAAACGCTCCTTTAAACTATCCAGGATTGTCCGTCTAACATGCCGCGTGCACTGCGGGTATCCTCCGGGGTTTTCTTAGGTGACTTCTTCGGCTTTTGCGGGGAGAACCGGTATCGTTTTACTTGAGTTTTGTATGTGCATTTCGAACCGATATGAGCAAAAATCTTCATTCCATTCTTCCAATTCATGACGGTGTTGCTGCCTTCTTTTATCGCGGATGGCAACTGGTTCCTGCTGGTTTTAGCAGTCCCCGTGACTGCTCTTGGAGCGTTAGTGCATCCTCGCTGGCGTGTGCGCATTGGAAACGTCTCCAGATGCAGTACTAAGCGCTCGTACTTGCTCTGGGGACTACTAGTACTCAGCTCAATTTTAGCTGTCTTGGGTGTGTCATTAGAAATTTATCACCTGCATGGCTGCCCTAACAGCGCGGTATTTCACTACGAGATCGAGAACTTGGCACGTTTTGTGTATGAGTTTTGTAGACGTCAAAACTTGCCGTACTGGGCGGCATTTGGAAATTTGCTGTTCGTGATGAGAGGCCAGCGTCGCATCCCCGTGGGAGACACAGACTCGGACATTGGCGTGGTCAAGACGGACTTTATGAATCGTTTTGGCAGCTTCAGTAATTTCTCGGCAGTCATACAAAGAGAAGCGCATTTGGAGCTACAGAAATCCGTGTACGTGGTGTATCACACGGAGCGAGAACTGGTGCAGATCTTCTTGGATGAGGAAACCACGGGCTCTCATGCTGATATTTGGCTCTATCGACAAGAGGTAGACGAAGTGATGGGGAATATGTGGCTTGTTAACGATGATCACACGATCAGAGGCAAGCGGCTGTTGTACGATCAAGTGCTGCCTCTCCATGACGAGCCGGCATTCTTCTTGGACGTGCCGGTGACAGTACCACGCAATGCAAGTTACTTGGCTAGAGCTGAGTACGGAGCCAACTACATGACACCGATTACGATGAGGATGGAGTGCATTGAAAACATGCTCAACGGCTATACATTCTATAAGGTGACATTCCTGACGAAACTTCGCTATGTCACCACGGTCGTGGCACTAGTTGCAGCTGTGACCCTGCTGGCTGCGCACTACATCGCCCCATTGAGACGAGCCTTGAAAATTAAAGCAGGGCCAGCGTCACGAGGGCATAGAGGATCCGACAAGTACTTTGTCTAATGAAATCCCATCACAAAACCGAAACCATTTCTAAGATTTTGTTCTTGAGATCGCGTTTGCCTTCTCTTAGTGACCGCGATCGGTCTGTGTAGATGATGTTGGTACCATAAGAGGCGGAATTTGTGGTGCATCCTGTAGCAGCAGCTTTTGAATGTCAGCAAACTCCATCGTCTCGAATTCTTCATTGTGGATGAGACTGCCGGGGTCCATGCGATCGAGGAACATGACGCCGTTGAGGTGATCAAGTTCGTGTTGGAACACACGAGCAGGAAAGTCCACCAGCGTTTCTTGAATCTTACGACCTTCACCGTCTTCGTACTGCACTTGAATCTTGTGCGCACGCTTGACGATACCCTGGTAGCCGGGAACACTGAGACAGCCTTCAAAATCGCGCTGGGTGGAGTTTGACATGGCCACAATCTTCGGATTCAGCACCTCTTGGTACTCTAGATGAGCCAGATCTTCCTCGTTTTCGGGCATGTTCTTGATCATGAGAAACATGCGCAGATTGTGGGCCAGTTGAGGAGCTGCGATGCCGACGCCAGCCTCCTGACGCTGCAATTGAGTTCGAATTCTGCAGTGTTAGCATTGCCTGGCGTCTAAACCTATTGCATGGATACTACAAATTGTAAAGAGCGTACCACTTCGTGCTCCATCGCATCCAACAGTCTCCGGATCACTGGAGCACGCGCGTCGGCCACTGACTTGGACATTCGACGCAGAGCTGGACGTAAGAACCACAATAGTTCAGTTCATAGATCTCGTCGATAGCTACGATCGAGCCAATACTGAGTTTGCAGCTTTGCCGATTCATGTCTAAAGCTGCAACTAAGCGCATAGAGGACGTACCAGAGTTCCCAAGGAACACGAGCGTCATGTTTACGATGAATTAGCTGGCTAAACGGAAATAAACACGAATAAAAGCAGCTTTATTTTGTGGTTGACTTCCTATGATAATGAATGGGATGGAGGAAACGCCAGTAGGAGCTCCGCTGGCCGCGCACTTTGAAGCCAAGCGACGAATCTTGACCACTGTGAAGCAGATGGAAGAACGCGGTGAGAAGCTAGAGGAAGCCACGGCCGAGGAAATCCTTGAAGCAGCTAGGAAGGCGACAGATACGGCCTTACAGTTCGACAACATCGACCCAAGCTTTGTTTGTCGCGGTCGCTTGGAGGTAAACCACCGACTTCTTAGCTTTGGCTCAGTAATTGTGTCATCTTGACGCACGGATGGCGTCGATGTGAAGCGGAGTTCATCGTCATTGCTCGTATTTGACCTTATTTCTGAGTCTAAAGCCACGTCGGATCTGCGTCGTTCATGATGTGCCTCTGCTTGTTGTGTCAGTGGAAGTGAATCGTCACCGCTGCTTTGATCGTCGTAGCTCTTGGTGCTTTTACTCTCGAGTGTTTGCAGCATAGTAGCAGTTCCACTTGCATGAGCTCGAGTCAAAGTCGTCAATCGTTCATCTCCATCATTTTCTTCAATTGCAGCAGCTTGTTCCGATATTGCTGAGTTTGATTTGCCTCCATGCAATGTGGTTGCAATCATCTCTTTCCACGCGTGTAGCTCGTGATTGAAGTCGACACTTGACAAGGTGGATAAGTGGTAAAGTAGAGGCTCGAACGTGGTCTTTGCGAGCGAATATTTCTCCGTAAAAGAACGAGCGACCTGGTCTTCACGCTCTTGTCGACAGACTTGAAATTCTTCGGCTTGCTTTAGTGCGTTGGATGACGCCGTTGTCTTTTTACCTTCTTCACTGCCATTCGATAGCGTTCCTTCCGACAATTGCACCTTGAACACCCGCACAATTGATTGCAGTTTACGAGCAGCAGATTCAAGACGTCCTTTGACGTCTAATACTGACAAGATATTCCATCGTTCGTGTATGGAATTTGCAGGAAGTATCGGAAACCCGTGGGCTTTGCATGCCACAACCATCAGATGACGACATGGTAAGCGGGTTTCACAATTAAAGGAGCATGTGCACGTCCATTCCACATTGTTACACTGAAATGTATCGCTCAAGCAGGTCACTTTCCAGACCGAGCAGCTCAAACTCCGCTCACAGGTAGCAGTTGCCATCAAGGTCACATACTTCTTCCATTCTGCTTTCACCTTGTGCAAGATTTTCACGGACAATCTCCCGGCAATTGCCCTCAAAAACTTGGGCACTGTCTCCTGCTCCTGTGACGTCGTGTAATGCTGTTCAATCTCCAATACAATTTGCTGCGTAGTGGTAATCTGATGCTCAAGTAACTCAGCAATCATCTCGCTGATTCGTAGTGTGCCGCCAGTTAACATGTTCGATGGATTCCAAGTAGCCACGACGCACTTTGTGGTCGTATTGCCCGCAGTAAAATGCTTGCCACGACCAAAGCTGGACCACATACTACAACAGGAGTGCCAATGTTCCTCAAAGTAGGCAAAAAACACTCGCTTTCGGTTGATTTTGCAGTACTGCCTTAGCGCATTGTAGCTGACTTCATAATCATGATACGTTGAGCTATCAGGATAGCAGTCGAGTAGGTCAGTACTAACGTCCCACAAACACACACAGTAAAGCAGCGATCACACACCTGTATAGCAGCTTTGTCAGCAGACTGAGTATTTCACCATGCTGGATACGCGTCAGACGGTATACCGAATGCTTTAGCACCTCCTTCCAACAGGTCATCGCACGGCATTGACACAGTAGAATCTTTGCCGTAGGAAACGCTTTTTCGCAAACACGCCACTCGATAAAGTCCTTGTCAACTACAATTGTTGCAATATCCGACCACGTCGGATTCTTCTCCTTGAAGAAATTGAGGATTTTCGAGATCGTCGTCGCCTGTTGTTTTCGGCAAATAAAGTTGATAATTGAAAATCCTCGGCCAGTTGCTGTCGTCGCTATTAAACTTCCTGAACAAGACACGCGTCAAGTTACGTGCTTGATAAGGATAAAATCACGTTTCTCAACGTACCCAAACGATAGTCCAAGTTGCTTGTGCCGTGAGCAAAGTCCATTGTCAACGTTTCGCCCCATTGTTTGAACATTATTTTCTGCACCTTTGTCTGCAGTACAATTCCTGACGTGACGCCCATCTCGTCTTGAACGATTGAGACGTCAGTACCGTCGAGTTGCTGAAGGGTATGCACCATATCCTCGACTTGATCTTTATCTATGATGCTATGAAGCGTCTTACTTATGGACTGTAGTTTAGTATCATGAGCACTTGTGCATTTCTTTCGAGCGTATTCTCTTGTTGTTGATGCAGTAGCGTGCGTGGAATTATCACTTGAACATTCTGTCAAGTCGTCATCTTGCTTGGGTCTTTTATTCGACTTCCTTTGCTTGGACTTTGTCGCTGGATATAGCGCCAAATATCAAGACAAATGTCACGTTTTGCATCACGACGACATCTTCATAAGTTAAGAGAATCTTACCTGCTATTGACCGGTCTTTCGTACTGAGTTCTTGATATAAGAGACACTTCTCTTCATTGTTATCTTCATATTCCTCATCACTCATCCTGCCGTTTTTGATGTCAATGGTGGCCAACACGTAGTTCAAGTCAGTCTTGGCTTCATGACTTGCATAGCAATCACCGTTCTATGATAAATACCTCGTCTATCGTAATGGCCTCCGTCCGCCGCTCGGTTCTGCTGCGGGATTAGCGAATATAGATGCACATTAAATGAGGGAATCGTACTTTGTGTATACATCATAGTAAAGAGACCATGTTTTGCAGACTAGTTTAGGATAGGACGAGGAGTAGGCGCCTCGATGAGGTGGGCCGAAGGAAGGAGCAACTTGCTCACCGCGAGATACTTAAGCTAGCTACCTACTAAAGTATATTAATAAGCTACGCTAACCTACGATCTATGAGGCACTTGTGGCCTCTTAGTTACTCTATCCTACGCGAAGAATTGGCTCCACTTAAGCTTGACAATGGTGAATGGGGCATAAATCAGGTAGCTGATATTAAGCGCAGGGGCTTAACCCCGAAGTTCAAGCGCTTTAAAACAATACAAGCTCTAGTACAGACCGAAAGCTCACCAATGATTAAGAGCTTGAATAAAGTTCGATATGGTTCTTTTGGCTTCGCAGATATGATAAGTCTGATTTCAATTTTTTACCTTATTGACCACTAAATCATATCTGCCCATACGCTTACATTCCTGGTTTAATTCAGTTTTCATTTCGCAGTCTCGTCGAACCAAGAGCATGCGTCTACACTTCCTCCTCGCGCTGCTTATACTAATCTTCACTGGGGGCAGCAACGACTTCGTTCGTGCGGATCAATCCATCAAGGCAGCAACGCGACACGGGGTCCGTACACCCAGCCAAGTTACTGAGGGCACTCAACGCAGCGCATCAGTCGCCGAAGACGAAACTACGACGATTGACGAAGAAAGAGGCGGAGGTGATCTGCCGGCCTTACCTCGATCAATGTCGTTTACATTCGAGAAGCTTAAAGACGAGACTTCTGCCGCTGAAGCTCTCAAGTCCATGTCAAACGACCCCCTGGCGATGAAGGTTCCACAGGAAAATCTGGCGGCGCTTGCAGACGAGGCTGATGCCGCCAAAGCTGTCAGTTCCACATCAGCGGATTCATGGTTGATGAGGGCTCCACAGGAAAATCCGTCGGCGCTCGCAAACGTGGCTGCTGCCGCTGAAGCTGTCAGTTCCATATCAATGGATGTATTGTTGATGATGGTTTCAAAGGGTAATCGGGCGGCGGAAGAGCAAATCCTGTCTTTCTTCTTAAGTTATTCGAAGAAGATATACGGATACCCCGAAGACCAAGATGCTATCATCGCCGAAGCCTCTGCTCTACTAGACAGTCTCGATGTCTTCAAAACCTTAAAGGCGGCACTGAGAACCCCCACGGAGACTGCAGAACTAAAGTTCACACTCGCAAAGCCGCTTGTAAAAGAGGCCATCAACGCCGTCAGTTCCACATCAAGGGATCCATTGGTGATGGAGGCTTTACACAAAAATCCGGCGGCGGAAGAGAAACTCAGTTCTTTCGCGAAAAGTCTTTCACAGAAGAATCTCGAAAACCCCGAAGATCAAGCTGCTATCATCGCCGAAGTCAATGCTCTATTAGACAGTCCCGACGTCGCTAATGTCTTGGAGACGACATGGAAAGGCCACACGGGGGTTGCAGGCGTAATGGATGTAGTTGGAAAGGCGTTTGAAAACATCGTTGCTGCCCCCAAAGCTGTCAGTTCCACATCACAGAAGCCATCGGTGATAAAGGATCTACCGGAATATGCGGAGGCGCAAAAGAAAACCAATTCTTTCCTCAGTCGTCTTTCTGAGATGGAATACACAATGCCCAAAGACCAAACTGCTATCAGACGCGACGTCTATGCTCTATTAGACAGTCTCGACCTCGTTAATGTCATGAAGGCGGCACTGAAAAACCCCACGATGACTGCGCAAGTAAGGGCTGCACTCGCAAAGGAGTTTGCAGAGATGATCGCTAAATTCAGTTCCACATCGGAGGATCCATGGGCGAAGTTGGCTCTACACGAAAATCCGGCGGCGGAAGAGAAACTCAGTTCTTTCTTGAAAAGTCTTTTACAGAAGAATCTCGAAAACCCCGAAGACCAAGCTGCTTTCATCGCCGAATTCGATGCTCTATTAGACAGTCCCGATGTCGCTAATGTCCTGGAGGCGGAACTGAAAAGCCCCACGAAGGTTATCAGCGTAAGCAAACCTATCGAGGAGGCGCTAATTTCTTACTAGGATTGCAGCCCCTTTGAAATCGGTAAAGAAATATTACTGATTGGAATATATCTCAGCTATGACATGAATGCTCTGTGTTAAATCAGAATTAATGCTTTAATGCTTATTGTTGTTGTTTGCCCTAATGTCTTTCGTGTCTTGCTCCCGTTATGCACGCACCTCTTACGTCCTCTTTGTCTAAGCATTACGCTTCAGCTGAGAGACCATGAACCCAGCAGCAAATGCAACGACTACCATGCCAATCGTACACACCTGACACTTTGGAGGAACAGGGCAACCGTGGTAGACAGAAGCATATCCGCACACCGGATGCACAGGAATGGTCGCCTGGAGCTTCTTCTTGAGATCTTTGGCAGCTTTGCCAGGGTGCGCCACTTTGTGACCGCACTCGATGAGCGCGCCCTCGATAGCTTCTACTGTCTTTAGGATGTGATCCAGACGGCGGGTGCTTGGGCCCATGTGGCCAATGCGGAAGTACTCCGTCTTGATGGCTTTGTGCAAGCCACCTGCGAGCGACACGCCGCGCTTTACCGCTTTCGGCAAGAAATCAGCCGCACCCACACCACCAGGGTAGCGCACGCACGTCAGCGTGTTTGCACCACTGTCATCCACAGTCACCAATGAGCAACCCAGCGTCTTCATGGCTTCCTTCACAGCATCACCAACAAGTTTGTGCTCTTTGAATCGCTGCTCCATGCCGCCATTTTCCAGTAGAATGTCCAACGCAGTATTCAAGGCAAACAAATGGTTCACTGATGGCGTCGCAAAGTAGCTTGGCTGACGAGCCTCGTAGTTCTTCATGATCGGTAGCCAGTTGCGCCAGTCCACGTAATACTTGACCGTCGATGTGTTTTTCTCGAAGAGTTGCAGCGCACGCGGGCGGACAACCAAAAGACTCAACCCAGCAGGCACGCCAATGCACTTCTGTGAGCCCGTAAGCACCACATCAAGGTCCCACTGCTTCATGCGAGTCTCTTCGCCACCTGTGGCACACACACCGTCTACCACAATTACAGCAGTCGGCTGGAGACGACGAATAGCAGCCGCGAACTCTTTCACGTGAGCACGAACACCCGTGGATGTATCCACATGTGTGATCGTCACCACTTTAAAGTCCACGCCACTCTGTAGCACCTTTTCCAACTCCGCGATCGAAGGCTGCGAGCCAATCTGCTTCCATTCGTATCGACAAAGACAGCTACTGTCAGTCCCTTGCCTTCTAAATGCAAACACGCTTCGTTTCCTTTACCTTGCCACGGATATGAGTGGTCTTGGCGCCGTACCGTTCCAAACAATCAGCAAAATGGTCACCAAAGTAACCTGCATCAACGCATAACGTTATCGATCCTCTCACTAGATTCCAGCAGTGATAGCAACATACCGTTATTGACAATCAGCACGTCGTCGTCTTTGTTGACGAGGTTGGCGCCCACCATGTCCCATCCGAGCGTACCAGATCCTGCCACCACCAGCGGCTGTCCGTCTGGAGCCAAAAACACCTTTCGCATCTTTTCAAGGCATTGGCCAAACACTTCGATCACCGTCTTGTCCACGTGTGAGATGCCCTCCATGGCGAACGACTTGAGCACGCGCGGCTCAAACTCGATGGGGCCTGGGTTCATGCATAGCACCTTCTTGGTCATAATGGGGGCGTTCGATGGCTGCGGAGAGAGGACGTGGGGTGAATTACTGTCGGTTCAGCCTTTCGCTTCGGCAGGTATATGAT
>NQFO01003115.1:0-13905 GCA_003991265.1 Pseudoperonospora humuli | reverse complement strand
AGGCGGACATAGACCCTGCGACTGAAACACTTAGCAACATCGGCGATTGCTTTGTCATGGACCGACTGTAGGAGAAAAAGCTGTGCACGACGCGAGAGCTTTGTTGATGTGTGCACAGCATTGTCAATAGCAAACACAAGCTGAAGAGCTTGCTACTCTTGGATCTTTGACTGTATTAGAACTTTGACGTGGATCGAGCAGTGGTGGTTTGAGAAGTGCCGATTGCGCAGAACTTGTGAGAGTCGTAGGTCTGGCTGACTCCAGGTAGATAAGAGCAAGTCTGAACAGATCTAGCCATCCAAAGTACCAGCATCGTCGTAGTTTCTTTACTACATTCTATGGTACGGAGGTAGGCTGCACCCGCACTCTACGTGAACACTATGTGGACCAATCTTGACGCTTGTGTCCCAAAACAAACTAACACTTGCCAACAAAAGGAGAAAACTCATCGGCTACTGCTCATTTCACACTTCACTTGACTCGTGGGTAAATTCCGCATAGACGACCATGTAATCACATACCGGTATATTACGCCGCTCCATGAGGGCTCCTTCCCCACCACCTCAGATTTCAGTCCGTGACAGTCCACACACGTACTTCAAATACTGTTTAGCTCCGTGTTGGTTAGATGGTTCGCTGACTTACGACCGGAGCTACCACCGAGCAGCTCCGAGAATTGTGTCCTGAGCCTCGGCACTTCTTGCAAAGTCGAACACGCTGTGGTGCCTTGTATGTATTAACAACCTGGTTTTCACCCCCGTTGGGCGAGATGACACTGTTTGGTGCAGGCGCTGCGCGTTTGACTCCTTGACGAGGTCTTGTGCTGACATCTTGATTGTTTTCGCTAGCCATAGTTTTTGTGCGACGAGATGTAGGAGGAGCACAAGCGGGGTCTTCACAAAGAGCTGAATCGAGTGGTAATTCGACCACCTTTCTCCTGAAAGCCATGACGTAGTTCTCCACAAGGCAACCAGGGGCAAAGCGTTCAATGACCGAATCTATCTGCTCGCAAAATCGCAACACAGCGATGAGGTGGCGACATGGGATGGCATTCTAGTCGATGAAATTACAAATGCAGGTGCTGGTCTGCAAGTCCACGCGACGGCGAAGACCAGAGTTCTTGTTCATTTTCGTCACGAATGCTACAGTTTCTGAGGCACAGCTGACTTTGTACTCGCCAATGCGCTTGCATTGTGCATCATAGAGGTCCTGCGCACATTGGGTCACTTTTCGTTTTTGTTGCAGCCATTTTGCTGCCAGCATGCTGCGCTCAAACGCATCTTGCAAGAATGACGTTATAATTGCTTCAAAAAATGTGAAAGGTAGCATACCCCGGTACCGATCAAGGCCCTTCGTATTTAGAGCTGCAGACTCAGTTATGCCGGGGCCACTTGCGCTCGCAGGCTTTGCGTTTGAATTCGGAGCGACCGCCGCTGCAGCTACGCTGGCTCCCTCACTTCCTCCCAGACCTAGACCAGCTACACCGAGCCCATGTGGTACACCATAACTCGCTTGCTGTTCCTGATCTGAATTCTCGTAAAACGTCCGACTTCGCCACCCGTACAACGCCACTTTGCCAATATTCCCCGCCACAACCCAACGCTCCATCGGAAACTGTCGTAGATACGTTTCTACTCCAGGTCCACAGGTCGTGCCGATCCACTCCAGACGGTTGTTGTACTCTGCTTCGGTCTCCGACCCTTGCAATCCCCATACTAATGCATGATGGTGTCTGCTAAATGACTCAATTTGCGCCAATTCGTGCTCGATAATGTACCGCGTGCAGTAGCGTAGCATGAGTCCCAACTCATTTTCCACCACCATCAACTCGGCACTCATCGCACACAGAATCGGACAATATCGCAAATTTACGCCATACTCTTCCACGCATCGAAAGAACCATCGGTAATTCTCACTAGATGGTGCATCACAACAAGCCGCTGCAATAGTCACATTGGACATGTTGCTATCTTTTCCCAATAGGAAGATCTACACGCTTTAATAATTCGCTTCACAGTGATTGCACGGCAGAACCTCAAGTCCGTAGACCTGCTGATTAGAAGTTGTTGACCGAGTAAACACGTTACAGCTCACGAACGCTCGAGAGAAAGCTCCAGGCTCTTTACTTTGCGAATCTCCGATTTCGTATTTGATTGACGAAGAAATGCAAGACGCAATTATCAAAAACGGAACTTTGCATTGGACCATCGTAGATCGATATCTAAAGACGAAGAAATGGGTTAGTGAAAGTCATTAAAAGTGTGACTTTGTCAGCGCATTAGCTGCGCGCTAACTCTACGGAGCCTTTTCGCTCGTCTTATCGCTGGTCTTCTTGTCAACCGCAGCTGTCTCTTCCTTCTTTTCGTCTTTCTTCTCCGTAAAACTTACCTCTTCCGACTCTTTGTACTTGATCTTGTTGTTCACGAGGTTGTGCAACGCGATCGTACAGCGGATCAACGATGACAAGTAGATCACCTGTACCAGTAATCATAGAAAACAAAAAGTCAATATCACGTTCGTATCCACTGAAGAAGTAGCAGCTGTCTCCACGTACGAAATGCATGTCGTTTGTCTTCATGAACATGGAACGCACGAGTTCATCCACGTTCAGATTTGGCAAGAGGTTAAAGATGGTCTGCATGTTGTAGATAATCTGGTAATTGGGCGGGAGACGACCAGCCACAACATTCTCCAAGTACGTCTTCATCTCCTCTAGCCGCTCCTTCAGTCCACTGAGTGCCGTCATCTTGTGTTTCACCTGCCCCGCCAAAGAGCTGACCGACGGGTCATTGATGTCACGTAGCAGATGCTCCACCCCAACCTCCTCAGCTTCGTAGGCTCCGACTGTAGACTTAATGTGCTTAAAGACGCGCTTAATGGCTTTGCCGTCCTCCTCCACTTCCTCAATGGACCCATAAGCTGTGGTAGGTAGACCTTCCACATTTGGACGTACGTCACAGATCACTAGTACAGGGTTTGGACAGTAGCGACGAAATAGGTCGTCGATGTCCAGGTCAGCTTTGCGGATTTTCGGGCCAGAGCTGTAGAAGCCCACAATGCGCTCCTTAGCATTGATCTTCTTGAACATGTGGTACATGCTCTCTAAGAAGTCATGATCCAGGTACCAGATACCAGGATTGCGCAAGTCTTCGTCGAAAGGTACAGCAAACGAATTGGTGATGTCGCACTTGCCGTGGAAAGTCGAGCCAAGCAAGACACCGACTACGCGCTTGCTCGTGTCGCGCGCCACGCGATTGTAGTGGTCCACAATGCTGAGCAGTACCAGAGGATGCGTCACCACCTCCTCTGGCAGCTGCAGCTGCAGCTTGCTCTGTGTCGTCGCCGCTGTCGTCTTCGCCGTCGCCGTCGTGGCAGTCATTTGCAACAAATACAATCTTATGCCTTTTGTGAGGTATGAAGTAAATCTTCCCCCTCTGAAGTGTGGTACACACTTCCATTCGGTGTGGTCTACTCCATTAATTACTTGTGCAATGCCTTCCTCGTCGACGGTCCGAGCCATCTACCGATGCTTGCTGCGCGACGCACGCGATCTATAAAGTACACCGCACTTCAACATCCGTCGCAAATTGCAGCTAGAGCAATGGGGTACTGGAGATTTTGTGGAGCCATTGCAAAATCAGGAGTTGCAGGAGATCAAGATGCAGGCAAAGAAGCTTCGGTCGGTCGAGCAGTACCAAAGGCTGCGAGACGCTGCATTTCGCATGGGATCGCCTAGTGTAGACATCACAAGAAGCATTCAGGAAGGATTTCGAGAAAATATGCAGCTGAGTGACCCAAAGGTGCCAGCAGAAGGTAGGTTTAGAATTTGAGGGTCGACGAGAAGAACTGACGGCAATTTTCCATTATGTGGCAGGCTGTGAATGCCAAGCTGGACGAGGCAATTGAGTACGCGTTGATGATGTTGATTGCGTAGAGACTCGTTGTATGTCAGCATTGACATGTGTCCATGTCTACGATGTCGCAGAGCTTTGAATGAATTGTCCGACCAACTTTTGCTGGCCCAGTGCTCAAGTGGTACAAGAGTTGGCTCAAGCAACTTATTCAATTGTATGTGGACACTGATATGCGAATGATGTTGCTGTAGTGACGGTGACTGATGGCATCCGTGTAGAGGCAACTAGCAAGTATTTGCAGCGCTACAGCAACCCGGCCTCAAACATCTACCGCTTTGCTTACCGAATTACAATTACCAACCAGAGTAAGAATACTCTGAATGTTTGTCCTTCGCTGCGGGTGCCTCTACTGATAGATGACCGGTATGAATGCTGATTGTGATCTAGACGAGGAGTGCTCGGTCCAGATACTGGGACGCCAATACACATTCGAGAGCGAGAAGGGCCAGCGAATCGCGCTTAAACGGAATTCACCTGGAATTGTAGGTGCTACGCCGCTACTCGCACCTGGCCAGATATTTGAGTATGCCAGTGGAGTTGACATTGACGCCCCACGAGGATCCGTGGTCGGCTGTCTGCATGCGTTGCGCAAGTCGAGGAACAACACCGAGGAGGATATTGATGGAGAATTATTTGACGTTCTTGTGTCGAAGTTCGCTCTTCTTGTCCCGCATACCCACACAGAAAGGTGAGCTGAATTCTGTCATCGACTCAGAGATATGTAGAAGCAGTGAAACGTTTCGCTAGTTTGGTGTCGCGAGATAATGCAGGCGCAACCAACAAATGACCTGCGCAGCAGATTGCCGATATGCTCCATGTCATTCGAATTTGCCCAAAGCGCGTTGAAGTATTCCTATGCATCTTGTGCAGCTCTAGCGAGAACCCAGTCACTCAAATTTTGGATCTGAGATGTTTGCATAAAATACTGCAACACTTCTCGAACATGCATGGTTTAGGCTTCACATCGAACATCTACCAACTTAATCTTCTCATGTCAGTCGTTTGAGCCCAAATCGCTTACTCGACCAGCGCATGGTACGCTGGATAGTACATCTTAGACGCGATAAAGTCTTCCAGCGTCGCACCACGGCGGATTGTCGGCTGAAGGCCAGCAACGTCTTCCTCAAGAGCAGTCTTACAGACGGCTGTGGCTACTTTAAGCGACACTTCACGGATGTTTTCCACGGATGGGAATACTTGACCATTCGCAATCTCCTCCGGCGTCATGCACTGCGACAACGCTCTAGCAGCAGAGTACAGCATCCCATCCGTCACACGGGTTGCTTGAATCACTGAGGCTGCAAGACCCACGCCCGGGAAGATGAACATGTTGTTGCACTGGCTAATGTTGTACTGCGTGCCGTCATACACGACAGGCGAGAAGGGGCTACCACTGGCAAACACACACTTGCCTTTTGTCCACTCGTAGGCCTGTTCGGCTGTGCACTCCGCCACAGAAGTGGGGTTTGACAGCGGAAACACAATTGGATGTTCCACGTGCTTGGCCATTTCCTCGACAGCCTCCTGCGAAAAAGCACCAGCAGCGGCACTTAGCCCCATGAGCATTGTGGGTTTCGCCTGCTTAATCACGTCGACGAGGCTCGTCTTGTCAGCAATATCCTTGCGCGAAAAAAACTGCTGGCCTGAGTTGAGCGATTCACGAGACTCGCCCAGTAATCCATACTGATCCAAAATGTAGAAACGCTCGCGAGCCTCCTCTGTCTTCATGCCTTCGCGTAACATACCCTGAAGCAAAGTGGTGGCAACACCCAAGCCGGCGCTACCAGCACCGAGAATTACAATGCGCTGGTTCTTAAGCGGAATTTGCACGCGCTCGCAAGCGCTCAACGCACCAGCCAGTACTGTGGCACCCGTACCCTGGATGTCATCGTTAAAGCAGAGCTGCTTGAGGCGGTACGCATTCAGTACGTCTGCTGCGTGCTCGCTCGAGAAATCCTCAAACTGCACTAGAACCTTGGGCCAACGGTGGCGCACAGCACGCATAAACTCGTCCACCATCGACCAGAAAGCCTCACCAGTAAGACGTGGCTGCTGCACACCGAGGTAGTAGGGATCCTCAAGAAGTTTCTTGTTGTTAGTCCCCGTGTCGAGCATCACCGGAAGCACCTTACGCGGGTCAATACCACCTGCAGCCGTGTACAGTGCTAGCTTGCCGATAGGAATACCCATGCCGTTTACACCAAGATCGCCAAGACCTAAAATGCGACTCCCATCCGTGACTACAATCACTTCGACGTCATCGCATGGCCAGTTGTGCACCATGGCGCCGAACTGGCTGCGATCGCGCGTACTGAAGAACATGCCACGTGGGCGACGAAAGAAGTGGCCAAACTTCTGACACACTAAACCAACCGTCGGGGTGTACACGATGGGAGCTAAGGTAGACGTCACAGTAATGTAAGTGTCAGTCGCAATATTCACACCAAAAAACGAGAACGTTGTGCATGAACGTACCCATTTCTTTCATGTGCTTGATCAGAAGACGGAAGAAAAGTGTCTCGTTACGGTCGTGCAAGTCCGAGAGGAAGCGGCTCTTGCTGAGAGGATCCTTCTCCTCAGAGAAGGTATCATACAACTTGGTAAGCTGCGCCTCTACCGTTAGACGACGCGGTGGTACCAGACCTCGCAGACCTATGAAGTAGCCATTGTACACAAAGTGTCAAATACAGCGTTAGACTCGATCATCAGCAAATCGCCTTCATTGCATTATCAGCGGCCACACCGAGACGGTCGCGCTCGACGTGCGGGAAGCCTGTGCCCTTATTATACAGCGGATCATGCACGATATTGAGACCCTTGAGACCCGTCTTGATGGGCGGGTTGTACTTCGTGAGCGTCGTCAAGTACGTGTCAAGTGTGTCGTGCTCGGAGCTGATGGCCTGACTACTCAAAGCATCCTCATTCTCTTCGTGGTCCACGGTGGGTTTGGAAGTTACGAAAGAGCGCGTGTGCATTGTCACGGTCGCACGTGGCATGACACCCTGGAAGGTGCGCTTCTGAGTACGCAATTGGCGTGCCAGCATCGTCGATGATGGGGTTATGCTTGGCTGCTCGGATGCGAATTACCGAATGACCAGGGTATGAAGAGCATCATTGGAATGTATCTTATTGGAGGAATAAGATTCATACAGAGACTGGTGAGTGGTGGAAATCTAAATCAAACCTATCGCATTGGTCAAAAGCATGTGGATGAAAAGTGGGTTTTGTCGTCCTTTCGTGTTTCAGCTCAAACAGACGAAAACGATACCACAGCAGAGCTTGCGCTCGTTCTGAACTCGTCCATGGCAAACACTAAGACGCCTGCTTTGACTCTTTAGGCAGACTGAACGCGGGTCTTTTGATGTGCTCTAGTCTCCACATACCACGCACATCGTCACGCTCACCGTCGGAGCAATACGCTTCGCGATCGCATCGACCGCCACACGAGCCATGCGCTTTCAAAAGAACTTCTACTTGAAAAGTGGCCCATCGACGCCGACCTCCAGCAAGAGCGTCACGATGCTCCAGAAGTACTGCAGTCGCTCCAGGTACTTCCTGTAGCTCGCGGTCTTGAACGACGGTAACTCTGCAAGGATCTTCTCGTCCGTTTTTTCTTCTGACCTTTCTTCCAAGCAGTAGATCGCTTGGCGCTAGCCATGTGATGGTGCTCCTTCAAAGTCACTTGCACGATGTTGCGTTCGTTACGACGCTTAAAATGAGACTTGGCGTATCCAGACCAAGCGATCTTTTTTCCTCTTCTTCTTCTTTTTTTTGTTGTTGTTCGCCTCCTTTCGCAGCGCCTCTCTTGCTGTGGACAACGGAGCAATACACGGCGCCCTTATTCTAGCTTCAAGTCCAATGACGACGTCTGGCGCTGGATTATTTGGAAGAGTGGATACTCATGTATCAGCCATACAGCGACAGGTTTATAGCCATCCACCAATCATAACGGAAGTGTGTGGATGGAGCCCTTAAGACGGTACACAGTAAAAATGTGAGGATGAGGAAGTATCCACCCACATATTCTAGGAGACATTTTCACTGCTTCCTATAATAGTATACGTCTTGATGAGCTCGACGCCCAAAGACTTGCCCCGCGGCTGGAAGGAGGTGCAGAGCAAAAGTCGCCCTGGAAAGGTATACTTCTTGCACTCGAAAAGTGGTGAGAAGACCTGGAAGCTCTCGCATGTTCATGCCAAGCAGCGCGAGTTCCGACACAAAGCGGCGGCTGCCCACGCAGACAGAAAGAAAACTCGCTCGGCTGACGGTTCTTCCGGTCCGGAAAGTGTTCACGTACGTTCATAGAGCAAGTATATAAAGAGGAGGATGGCATATTTGATAATGCAGATGTATTTTGAGCCGATTGCAGGCGCTGCATATCCTCGTAAAGCACTCTGGATCCAGGAGACCGTCTTCTTGGCGACAGGAGACCATTACTCGTAGCAAAGCAGTCGCACAAGCAAAGGCGGGTGGCATCCGCGACAAGCTGCTGGCATGTATCGAGGCTAACCCTGATGTAAGCAAACTAGACTGGCTCGCATGCTTTGGTCGATGCTGATTGTATCCATTCACAGAGACCCGAGGCTTTACGCGAGCAGTTTGAAGAAATCGCTAAAGATGAGAGTGACTGTAGCAGGTGAGGTTGTAGCAGTTTTTGCCGGTGATGGGCGGTTAAACACGATGTGTTTGCTCGTTTCGGATGTGCAGCGCGAAGCGTGGAGGCGACTTGGGGCCGTTCACGCGCGGGAAGATGACTCCTTCATTTGAAAAGGCTGCGTTTGCTCTCAAAGTTGGCGATCTCAGTGACTTGGTGGAGAGCGATAGTGGCGTTCATGTCATTCTTCGCATTGCTTGATCAAGTCTTTAGTGGGACAAAACGTGGAGTATCCAAACTGTGGACAAACTAGGACGATCAAGACACTGTTTCCTACTGCAGCAGCTGCACACTACTGTATCCATTTTTTGTATTCTGTAGACCAGCAGCTGCTTTGAGCAATCTTGCAGCTAACGGCTTTTCTCCTTGACGCATCCGACGTAACTATAGCCAAATATACAAGATGAACCGAGAGTGCATTGGTAAACCTTAGTCTCTGCATCTCTTCTCGGAACCTGTTGCCATCGTGGAACTGGAAGTCAGAGCTTCTTGCTGCTATTTCTGCCGTAAATTGGACTACAGTATGTCAACAGAATGCAACAATGAGGTTGATCAGAGCATCATTTGGACGCAGCAAAGTAGTCACCACATTGGGATGTTTTCGCGCACAAAGCGTGACGTCCTCCGACTTGATGACCTTCTGATTGGCGTCATGCACGAATAATGCAGCTCCGTTACCAAGAAGTCTATGCGACTGCATTGACAAGACCTTCTTCAACTTATATCAACATTCACGCAACCAAGATATACATCCAGGTTAGGGCAAGTAAGCTCAAAACCTCTACACTTGCATAATTGATATTCGAGAGGCTACTTGTAAACCACGAGCAGTGCAAAGCTCCTCATACAAGATGGCGAGCAACCCGATCAGTGAGTTCATCGCGAAGCTCATGACGCGTAAGAGCAAAAGCGAGGAGGAGTCTCTGGTGCGCTGTGTGTGTCTCAAGTCTTCTCTATCTGGTCTCCTTAACTCTTCCATCCCTTCACCTCTATAGGCTCACATCTCCACGCTGGCGGATGGCGCAAAGTGGCGGCTGGAGGACGACATGCCTAGTCAAAAGAAGGCAGGGTTTCACCGTCATCATCAATACACGAGTCCTGAGGGATTCCCGGAAGTGCCTCGCCAGTATATCGTGACCACGCACTCCAAGGAGCAGAATTTCGCCACGTACGCTGCCAACTCGTACGCGTCGGCGATTGCTATCCAGGAAGAGATGAAGACTCGTCCATTCTAAAATCGGCGATGTCCTTCACGGCCCAGTTAAGTGATGGCGAACGAGAAGAAATCTGTCCACAAAAACAGCATGAAGGAATTGATTGATGGCAGATATGGCGATAAAATATTGGAGAAAGCTGATGTGATGTCATTTATCTTGAATGTTTGGTATCAACTATTGCTGGAAGCTGGAGGATTGTACAGATAGACCTGGATGCAACAAGTGAATGTCAGGATAGAGCCATCCTTGACACATGTATCTGCTAACCACATAAAAGCTTACTTTGGTGCCTTTGTAGATGCGCTGGTCATCAGGTTTCCAGCCTGGGATGGTGAACACATACGTTACAATACGAACATGAAGTTGCCGCGCTTCCTCTAATCTGCTCATCAAACGAACAGCTCATCAGATACAACTGTCAGAAGGACACATCTTCACACTGCCTAGGCTTTTACTTTGGCAACAGCATTCTTATCCCCTGCATAGAACCACACCACTTTTATTAGCTTCCACCCTTCAATGTCACTATAACATCTAACGCACTTCTGGAACGAGATACAAAAACATGGCCGTAGCCGTCGTGAGGTCTGCTTCGAGCGCATTGCCATAGTGAATGTCCACAAGCTCTTTTTTCCCATGTTCCTGCAGTGTTACGTCACAAAAGTCACGGCATGAGACGTAATCATTATCTTCTGACAGGCACCTGCAGATCTTCACCTCGACGCGTGCTCGCGCTCGTTTCACCAGATCCTCGTTGTATTCCACACCAACGCATCTGTATTGCCGACACATTTCAATCAATAGTTCATTGCTCGAAGGCTGATCAATGCATCCGTTTATCTCACCTTGCACCGGTTTTTTCGGCCGCATACACCAAGATCCGCGCGTCGCCACAGCCCAAATCGAACAGGACGTCATTATCTGTGAGTGCTAGCAGGTCTAGCGCGAGGGCGAGCACTTCGTTGCTGCTGGGTGTGAAAGGCGCGAGCTTCGGACCCAGTACAACAGCCTCATGCTGCTGCGTCACTGACGACGACATGCACACAAAGTACTCGAGTTCAGTATCCGACTTTATTCATATATCAAGTTGTATTCGATATAATTTCGTAATTTCATTCCATGCTAAGTACCGGTATGAAAACGCGTCGCGCACAATGGACGACAAGTGCATTCAAGACACTTGATCCGCGCATTTTAAAAAAGACCGGCGTCTTTCTTCTTGGCTTGCTGCTTCCACTTGGGGAGCTTCGTAAACTCGTTCTTGCTCATTTCCATTATGGCCTGAAACTCATCGTCCGTGAGGTAATTCTGTGATCACAAACCAAAACCCAAGCACACCGTCAGAACAAAGGACTACAAGATGCAGCAACTTCACTTACCTCTTTCACAGTAATGTCGATACCTTCGACACCAGCTTTCAGCTGCTCGTAAGAGAAAGTCTCACCAGCACGGCCAGTGGCTTTTACAGGAGTGCAGACACGAGTCTGCGACGATTCCGGCGCAGTCTTGGACAATACCGGAGTGGCCTTCGGGGAAACAGGCGCAACATTTGAGACAGAGGACTCCTTAGGTGGACTAGCGACAGCTGTCGCTGCCACTGGGATAGGCTCAGGAGTCTCCTTCTCGCGGATGTCCTCCTTGGTGATCGTATTAGAAGGATCTTTCGCGGTATTCTTTTCCTTCTCATCCTTCAGCTTTTTAAGACGGGCCTCGTAAGGGTCTAAGAACTCGTTCTTGGTGAAGAATTCCTTGTCCCACGCCATAAAGTTGCTCGTAAACAGGAGCGGCTCGCTGTTGCAGTGGACCGCCACGATGGGTGTACCCTCTCCGCGACCGTCACTCTTGGCAACATCCAAGTACTTTTCAGCAAGTGACATGGCCTCGCGCCTCTCGGGCTCATTAGCACCGGCACCGATCCACACATAAAGAGTTGTAAACGTATCCAAAATAAAAACGTCGTCTGCGTTGAGGTCATCCTGGGCAAAGTTAACGATCTCACGCGCATCGAAGTATCCGTACGAGTTCGAGCACTGAAACAAACGAGGCTCATGTGGAGCCTCAAATGACGACTTTGACTTCGCGTACTCGCTCTTTCCGCCTAGAAACTCCCAGAACTCTTCCGGTTCGTTGCCCTCCTCAATAGCTTCAGTCTCACGGTTTTTCTTGAAAATAGAGGCAATGTTGGACGCAATCTCACGCTCAGCAGAGCTACTTCCAGCACCCTGCCACTCAAACACCTTACCAGGGGTCACTAGGACAAAGCAGTCGCCCGAGGTGAGGCTCGAAGCCTTTTCATCCACCTGTGCCGCCATGACGTTTTTCGCGGTGGTGCCCCTTATCTGATATAGTGAAACTCCATCCGTATCGTAAGAGTCTTTGTCATCACGGTTCGTAAAGGCACTAGCCTTACCACCGGCGTGCACGATCATCGTTCCATTGAACAGTGCACGGAAGTGTGCCGGCTCTTTGCCTTGCGTCAAACGGATTTGGACAGGGTTGCCACCAAGGCTATCATCTAAAAAGGTAGATAAGAGGGCAGATGCAGCCTTTTCATCGGTCGTTGACGAGCGTCCCTGCCAGAAGTAAATCACTTGAGTAGACTTGCCACTGGACGGGGTCACCTCGTGCAGAATCATGTAGCTGTCACCATCGTAAAACTGACCGTACTGCTCCTTCGGCACCTCCACCTTCTCCAGTTTTTCGATACGCCACACCGTGACGTCGTGATTGCCGTCACCGCTGGGATCAACGCCAATGTCTTCCTCCGTCTGCGAGGCTGCTTTCATCAACACGTTCACGTCGACGGGCTTGCCGTCTTGCATCTTAGCGACGCCCTGACTCGGCTGATAGCCAAACTTGAGCACCTTAGGCTCAGTCCAAGCCCTGAACAACGCAGTGAACATGGGAGTCTCACCCTCCTCCACAATGCGCGTCACAGGTGTGTGTGACGGACGGCCTTCTTTCTTCAAGTAGTGCACGGCGACCGTCAAGGCATTTTTACGCTCACTCTTGGACGCAGCTTTGCCCACCCACACGAACACCTCGTTACCAGTGTCAATGATGAAGACGTCCTCAGTTTTCAAAATGTCCTTGGTGAGCACGCCCGACGGTGGCGTCACGTTAGCAACCTGCAAGTTGTCGTCAGTGGACCCGCTCACGCGAAGCACAGTAGTCTTCTTCATCATAGCGCTCTCATGGTGCTCATCGGACTCGCTTGAACGGGTCACAGTCTTGAAGCCGCCCAGAGCTTTCCAGAACGCCGCATTCTCCGGCTCTTCGTCAATGAGTGTGACATTGACGCGGCCACCACGTGCCTCTCTGGTCTTGCTGACAAAGTCCAATGCCTTGGCCTTCTCCAGACGGTTCACTTCCTTACCAGCGTACACGTATAGCTCAAGCCCAGCGTCAAGCACATAGGCGTCGTCCACACTTAGAGACGAGCTGTCAATTGGCACTTGCTCAACGCGCACCGTGCGTTTGCCTTTGATCCTGTACAAGCGAGTCGTGTATTCATCGCGGTTTACCTTGTTAAAGCCACTAGCGACACCTCCTTCTAGGTATTGCAGACCCGTAGCCTTGAAGTAAGACAGGAAGAGCGCCTGCAAACACGTCCCCACCGAACGAGCGTTAGGTACTGCGTCAACGAAACAAGCGACACTCAACGTACCGACTCGTGACCCTGACACTCACGGTGCTGCACGGGTACACCGCCTAGTACGTCATCGAGCTCCACGGTCTTGTAGGCGGCCACGCCACTCTCGTCTGTCGATGAGTCCTTGCCTAGCCAATAGTGAATGTGCCATGTCAAACCACTAGCACCACCAATCATTGTGCAGCAACACAAAGACAGAGGTTAGATAGGTAGTGTCATGATGGCTCAAGAAGGTTGCACGCTCGTACGATGTCGCCTCGCTGGTCTTGAGAAAGATGTAGCTGTCGCCGCTGTAGAGCATGTGGTTCTCGGCGGCCGGCACAGCTACAGGCTTGAGATCCTCGATGCGCCACGTCTCCAGTCCTGCCTTCTTGCCCGCCATAGTGAACGCGCTTTCGGTCGTCATGATGCTCTTGATACTCTCTGTTGTTGTTCTTGTTGTTGTTGGTCGTGATCTTTTCTCACTAG
>NQFO01003114.1:0-16985 GCA_003991265.1 Pseudoperonospora humuli | reverse complement strand
GGTCGACGAGGCCGACATTATTTACTTGGTCTCTGTCTCTCACTTTCCAAGACGGTTTTCGTTTGTCTTTGGTTCGAGTCTTGACTCGACTTGTTGATTGTTTTGCAGCTTCTTTCGTGACCAGTGCTTGCGCCGCCGAACTTCCAATTCCTGAGTCAGTTTGTTGCATATCTTCACTTGTATCGGTAGCTGTACCGTCGTGAACGCCGGATTTCATTAGCAATGATGCATTTTGTGCTCGAGACAATGTCTCAATGTTCTTCACATGCTGGGTCGTTGTCACTTTCTTGTCCTTGATCAAATACACAACGTATCCTTTGACTTCTTCAGATCTGCCCAAAATGAATGCTTGGGTTGCACGTGCACTAAACGCCTTGTTGTTGTCGCGATAAACCATGCATGGTGATCCAAAGATCACTATATCCTTCAGACTTGGAGCCTTCCCTTCGAGCATTTGGATCGGCGACTGATGCTTAGCATTGCTTCGTGATGGGCTTCTATTCAAAACGTAGGCGGCGTACTTGACTGCATCGCCCCAGAATCTTATCGGCAGAACGCTATTCAAAATCATACAGCGTGCCATATTAAACACCGTTCGATTCATACGCTCAGCCTTGCCATTCGATGCTGGACTATTTGCTTCAGTCCTCTGACGCGCGACTCCAGTCTGTTGACAGAATAGGTCGACGTTTGTGTACTCTCCTCCACCATCGGTGCGCAACACTTGAATTCGACAATCGTACCGACGTTCGAAAAATGCGAGAAACGACTCGAACTTCTTGGCCCCTTCATCTTTAGTCTTGGCTAGGAAAGCGCGACAGTAGTTGGTCTTATAGTCGATGAAATTAACCACGTAGCGGTTCTTGAGTCGGTCTACCGGCGTGATGGGACCTTTTAGGTCACTGCATATTACTCCACCGATCCAATTTGTTATCGCATTTTTACCCGAGTCTTTCTTGGACAGAGTGTTTCTGGTATGCTTGCCTTCCGCACGGATCAGGCAGTTTTGGCGCAAATTGTCAATCAACTTGATATCCGAACCTTGTTGTTCAGCAAGCCTTTCGATCGCATCGTAATGCAAATGACCGAGCCTCAAATGAAAACCGTGCAGGGTGTCTTCGTGCACTTGGCTTGTTTCTTCGTCTTGGCTCGCGATTATATTACATATCGCTTCGGCAGTTCGCGTGGATGTCTTGACGCTGCCCTTGATAGTTAGCAACTCCCCGTCGAGCTTCACTTCAGCCAATTTGTTTCCGT
Source organism: Pseudoperonospora humuli (assembly GCA_003991265.1). Taxonomy (NCBI): domain Eukaryota; phylum Oomycota; class Peronosporomycetes; order Peronosporales; family Peronosporaceae; genus Pseudoperonospora; species Pseudoperonospora humuli. The sequence goes on along the minus strand of NQFO01003114.1, from coordinate 15,728 downwards.
CCTTGACCAAATAGCGTTTTGATCCTTGATAGTTCAGCCTGATGTCCTTGCGATCCAGCATACCATATGAAAGTAGATTCTTGTTCAGTTTTGGTACATATAGTACGTCTTGAATGGTGAGAATAATCACTTCGTTATCGACCTTGGTCTCCATCCTGACTTTGCCTTGCATGGTCGCCTTAATTGACGCGCCATTTGGCAATTCGAGTTCAATATTTGAATCTCGCGAGTCACTTAGTAAGCTGGCATTGCCCACCAGGTTCTTTAAGCATCCACTATCAACAATCCACTTGATGTATGTTGACATATCATCGTCTTCGTCATCTTGACGTACTGATACTACCATAGCGAACTCCTTAGTTGCATTATCTAGCTTTCCATTCTTCTTCCAGCAGTCGCTAGCCTCATGTCCGTTCTTGTGGCAGTGATTACATTTAATCTTGGACCTTCCAAACTTGGGTTTTCCACTTTTCGATCGCACATCAGCATTATTCACCACTTCCTTGCCTAGCGCCTTGACTGATTTCCTTTCGCACCAGACAGCTTGAGCAAAGTGCGTAATTTCTTCGGCCTGCTTTAAAAAATCCTGCCGGTAGGATTTATACCTTGCTAACAGCACATCTTGTAATTCCGGACAGCTGTATTTCACCACGCTGTCCAGGACGAGGTTCGCGTAAGCTCCACCGGCCGCCGCATTGACCTCAACCAGGTACGACAAGTGTTGTATGAAGGTCTTGTTTGCTGCCTTCGGTTGCTCAAAAATTGTCATAGCTTGCTTCATGGTAAGTTGTACGCTGTATGCCCGATACATATTGTCCATGGCATACGTCAGCGTTGGGTCTTGTTCCCACCACGCCATGTACTGAGCATTGAAGTAGCTCAGAGCCTTCCCTTCCAGATAACTGCTTAGGCAATCAATCTTGAGGTCTTCGGTCCACCAAAAATCGCATCGTCGTTGAGCTTGATTATTCGATCGTAAGAACCGTTCACCCCATTCACGATAACCGCTGCCTAGCCCTTTATAGGTTTCCTTTCCCGAGAACTTGACGATGGACATCTGCATTTGTTTTGCCGTCGGCATTCCAAACTTGGGTCGTCCTTGTTGGTCTTGATCTTGAACTTGGCCTAAGTCATCCATCGTGAGACTTCGGTCCATTTGCGCATTCCATTGACAAAACACGCGGCTGCCTTCTTTGGCGGCTTTCTCGTCCTCCTTACGCGAAGATTCGAGTTTCTCCAACTCCATGAGTCTTGCTTCGAGGCGCTGAAGGACGGAAGCTGACACGACGACGTTGTCAGCTCCTCGATCTTTACTTTCCGCTTCCACGTCCATCACATGGACAGGGCGGTTTCTCACGATGTACTTGCCAAGTTCATCTTGCCCATTTGGGCTCATAACCTGTTGAATGGGATCCATTGTTGCGTAAGTCCGTTAGTGACTTGGGCTGGGTAGAATTGAAGACTTGACCAGAACTGTGGAAATTGTAAGATGAGTATATTGTGTAGTTATGTTTCCTGCTATCTTCTACCTTCTTCTTCTGTGATCCTTTAATCTATCCTCATATGCGTGAGTTTCTTGCGATCCAGCTTCACGCGACAATGCATCCAGCTTGTCTATTTAAATTGATCTTGGCGCGAAGAGTCACAAACCTGGTTAAATGCCAGTGTTTTCCAACAAGAAATCTGCTGACACTGTCATGCAAAGCGCTTTCAAGAAGGGTAAGAACTACTCTAGCGTCACCTGCTGACTGAACACCGTCTACCGTGGCCCTCTTCTTCAACACAAGATTCAATGCAGCGCTCATGTACCGAAACAGATCCAGTTGCAGGTGTGGCATCTGGTCAATCTTCACTTGCTTCAATGTCTGGAGAACAGTCTCAGACTGTATGGAAGTGGTCTGGCTTTCTACGCTTGACTCCTGTGGATGTTCCAGAGCGCGGCGAAGAAGAGGTTGGCGAATGTGCGGAACGAGAAGGAAGTTTGGATGTTCTCGCTGTTTTTCGTGTTCACGACGTAGACGAGAGCGCACATCAAGCTCAACGCAGCTAATCTGCATGGTTTCTACTCGCGTGTCAAGATGCAAGTCGAGGGCTACATCTTGAATCTTTCTCTGTCGTTGAAATCATTCCAAGACTGTAATGCGCCACGCTTTTGATATATCTCAGCTTGAGACCATGTGTCGAGGGAGTGTTGGTAAGAGCAAGTTCATGGAGATAACAGTGGAAGAGAAAGTACCAGTATGCTAGTCGCCTCTTTGCCAATCAAGTAACGAGCGACGGATACGGTGCGTCAGTTTTGCTGTATTGTTCACAGACGGATGGCGAGAAACGGTCCAACCAGAAATCTTCCGGGTATCTATTGGCTCCTCTTGGATACGCGCCAGTCGTCGTCATCGGACTTGACCCTGGGATGTCGGCGCTGTGTACTGATGTGAGAGAAGTCCTTTTATCCGCAGCTAGGAAGGCGCCGCGAAAGGAGATGAAAAAGAAGAAGAGGAAAAAGGGCCATCCGGTATGGATTCGCCGATCCCCAAAGCGTCGTAACGAGTGCGATATCGCGCAAGTGACGTTGAAGGAGTACCGTCACATGGCTGGCTTCAAGCGATTTACTGCTTGGAATGAAAGCCTGAAGAAACGGCACTCAGAGTACGAGAAGACACTTGCAGAAATGTTGTTGCTCAAGGCTGCAAGCTACTGCAGTACTTCTGGAGCAACGTGACGTTCTTGCTAAACTTCAGCGCAGGCCAACCGTTTCTCAAGTGAAAGTTCTTTCGGAAGCCCATAGCTCGTGCGGCGGTCGATGCGATTGCAAAGCGCATAATTCCGACGGTGAGCATGACGACGTGCATGACGTTCGGGGAGTGAAGTAAGCGCGATGGCATCAAAAGCCACATACCCAGTCTGGTGAAAGGGTTAGCACGGGCGTTGCGGAAGCGCGCGACAGTGGTGTTCACGACGATCAAGCTCTGTTCGCAGTGCCACCAGACGCTTTCGACCGTCAAATGCCCTGCCTCTATGCAAGCCAAGAAGTAGCGGAAGAGGAAAACGCGCACGGGTATAGATGGAGAAAATCGTGGATATGAGAAAGTATCGACCCAAGTAATATTCTAGGTGACATTTTCACTGCTCCTCAAGGATAATCAGAAAAATGACCAGTAGATTACCTGCAAACTTGAATATGTGTCGTAAGATTCATGAATTTGCAAAACATGGAGGAAAACCTCTGTCACAAGTTGCAGCAGCTTTCGCCCACGCAGCTCCGAGATCTTCTGAGTGCTAGTGGTCATGGGCAGCTGCTACGAGAAGATAAAGACAGCAAAAAGGAAAAGACGCAGGCTTTGCAAGTTGATGAGCAGCTCGTGGTAGACGCCAAGAACAAAGGCAACGCCTTCTTCCGCCGCGGCTTCATGAATGACGCCGTATCTGCCTACTCTCGGTCTCTACATGTGCAATTTGCCTTGTGTACAATCGCTACTATAATCTGACTCTTCACCGATTGTTGCAATGTGCTTAGATGTCTTGAGTTGGACCCGTATAACGCTATCTGTCTCTCAAACCGAGCTGCAGCTTATCTAAAGGTTCGTCGGTTGTAGTATGTCTTTCAACGAAGTATGTTTATATGAATGTATGATTCCTATTTGGTACAGTTGAATCAGTATAATCTTGCAGCTGCAGACTGCTCCAAGGCAATTGAGGCGGCTCCGACGATCAAGGTGCAAGTTGTTTATCTTCCATTCGTACACCTCTTGGTGGCAAGTTGACTGATGATGATTGTAGCCATTTATGCGCCGAGCGACAGCATACATTGCACTGCAGCATTTTATACAAGCGGTTGCTGACCTGGAAGCAGCTCTCAAATTCGAGCCTCATAACAAAGAGTGTTACGCAAAGCTTCAAGTCATCGTGAATATCGCAACGGATTCGCAACATCGTGCAGTTGCTAGTGCAGAGCTTCGTAAAGCAGCCATTCGAGCTGCGTTAATAGTTTCTGTTCGTGGAGGATGGACCAAGAGTGCTGTACGAGGCAACCCAGGTCCTGCTGCTGTGAACGGACACACGCTTTTCCGAGGAGCTGATGGGCGCAATTACTTGTTTGGTGGAAGAGCTGTGCGTGAACAGAAGCCTGACATATTTGTGCTGGACGAAAATGATCATTCAAGCTGGGATGTAGTACCCACGCGAGGTACAAGTGCGCCATCGTCGCGTGCGTGGCATTCAACGTCATCCATTGGGCACAAGAAAAGAGAGTTCTACTGCGTGTACGGCGGGGTGTCGTCACGTGGTGAAGACGCTCGTGTCCATTTGCTGGAGTCGGACCCACCTCGCGGATTTCGATGGCTACAGCCTTGCTACTCGCAAAACCCCAACGAAATTCCTGCTCCTCGTTCAGGCCATGCGGCGGTATCAGTTGTGGAAAATATTAGCAACCGGGCTGTATACATTTTCGGTGGGCGAACGAAACAAGGAGTGTCAGATCAATTACTGGTCCTGCGTTGCTCTCCACGACATGATTCTGCCGCCGCTGATAACGATTGTGCAGTAGACGTGACAGTTGATTGGAGCGAAATACTTCCTCATGGTCAAGACAAGAGCATAGAAGAATGCATGAAATGGCCTCCTGCTCGGGACGGTCACTCCATGTGTCTACTGCAAGGTTCAGAGTACCAGTCGCCTCGACTTTTGGTTTTTGGTGGGAACGGCCAGCTCAACGATGAGAGAATGAATGATGTTTGGATGTATGACGTGGAGAAGCAGCTCTGGACGTTGATACAGTGCGTTGGGGATATTCCATCGCCACGATCCTATCACACTGCTCACACCATCAGTGAGTTTCTATTCGTTGTCGGCGGTCGAACTGCTGAAACTGAGGATGGCAATGTGTATATGCTAGACGTCGCAACTTGCGAATGGTTCAAGGTACCTGTACCAAGGGACCACGTTCTGACTCCCCGTGCTTGGCATTCGAGCATTCTCATTGACGATAGCAAATTGTTTGTGCTGGGTGGTGGCACATATCACGGTCCACTGAAAGATGCCGCTTTGCTTGACTTGGGTTACTTTCACACGAAAGCTTCTTCGCTACGCCATTACCATGGTGACAAGCTCTCGACAGAGTAGCCAAGGTTTCTGCGATATGACTCTTGTTTTTTGGTCTTGACAACGTAGACGCACAATTCATTAAGAAGTGACCCTTATATGAAAGTAAAAAGGAGGTGTGAGCAGATATTCTCATCATTGTGCTTGGACTGCGGGGCCCTCAGTTGCAGCATCGAGTAGATCGGAGACGCGCTTGCGCGAAAACTCGGCAACGAGGTGGGAATTGTTTGCAGGATTGTCTTCGGGAGCTCCGTCGCCTAGACCTTCGTCACTGCTACTTTTTTGGCCAAAGCTTTGACTCAAGAAGGTAGCTGACGACGAGTTGGGCGGTGGATCTTCAAGCGTCTGCAAGAATTGATGCGATGATGTAGGCGGTGTGTCGGGGCTTGGCATGGGGTCTCCTAAGACGGCGTGGCGATAGCTGGCTTTGCGATTCTTCCACTTGGTCATGACAGCCTCGAGACTTGAGCAGCCGTCCAAAAAGTTGGGAAGCTCGCCACGCAAACGGTTGTCGCGGAAGTCGGATTCCTTCAGAAATTTAAGCCGTGCGATGCTGCCTGGCACTCTGCCCTCCAGCGCATTGTCAAAAAGGTAGAGATACTCGAGGTCTTCAAGCTCACCTAAAGACTCGGGGATAGGTCCACTGAGCTGATTGCTGGATAGATTGAGGAACTCAAGCGCCTTGCAGTAACCGAGAGACGTAGGAATGACACCCGTGAACTCGTTGTTGCGCAGTGAGAGGAACACAAGCGACTGCATGCGGCCAATGTCCTTCGGGATGGGTCCAGTCAGGCAATTGCCACGTACACTGACTTTGGTTAGCTGCGTTAATTCACAAAGTGCTTCGGGCAGAGCTCCGCACAAATTGTTGTGCTGCAACTGCAGTGTCCGTAGACTATGGAGCTTACCCAGCTCTTTTGGTATCGTCCCGGACAGCGAATTTTGGTACAGATTAAGCTCTTGCAGACTTCTGCAGCTGCCAATTTGGCGAGGAATGGCACCCGTTAGGTCATTGCAGCTCAAGTCCACGCGTTTAAGTGATATGAGCGATCCCAGTTCGGCTGAGATGTTGCCGCGCAGCTGGTTTTTGGACAAATCGAGCACGCGAAGCTGTGGCAACTGTATGAGGCTGGTAGCGGGCAGAAAGCCACTAAGGTTATTGGCCGGCAGTTCAAGTGCCACTACATGACCCATGGAAACCTCGACGCCAAACCATTGCTCTGGATCGCGTGTAGGTTGTTTCCAGCCATTGCGACGACGCCAGCGGTCACCGTTGAGCGCGTCATAGAGTTCCACGAGCGCTGTCACTTCGGTCGTCGGGATAGAACTCTGTCCCTGGCCCATATCTCCTCACTCGTGACAATGGGAACGGATTTGCGACGTTTTGTCTCTATCAGCAATAAAAAACTATGGTCGTTTCTCCTTCTCTTTCACTCTCCTTTGGAATGGCTTCGAGAGAGAAGAAGACGGAACAGATACAGGGGTTATGTAAATCGATTCGGTTCAAAGCAGCACTACACTGAGGTTGCGTTACTACTACATTGAGTCGCACCAAGGCCGCCCCGTCTGCTAGTAGCAGACGATCGATCAATCGATCCGACTAGGCATAGAAGAGTTGACATGTCTCGCCCCTGCTACAGAGAAGGCTAATAACGCGAATAAATGGAGGTGGAAAACAGCTACCGCTGGCTGCGTTGATTATGAATCCCTAATAATTATTCTATGAACGGAAGTTGAAATCCGCCTTATAGTGTGTAGCTCTGCTGATCCAGCGAAGGCTCGCGCTTGCGCAATGACACGGGTGTCGTGGCATCGAACTGATGCTGTGACACATAGCGTGGTACGTACTGCGGTTGGTGCTCATTGCCGGCGTCAGTCACAGACGCCTCAAAGTTGGGGCTGTTCACTGACGAAGCAGCTAGTGCTTTGGCTGCTAGTCGCTTCTGTTTGCGCTTGTTGAGGCTGTACGCAATGATGCTGTTCGGTGGGGTTGCAGACGTTGGCGCAAATGAGCGCGCGAGCTCCTCTTTGCCGGAAAGTGCTCCTCGTCGTCTGCGCTGTTGAGGTTGCGTAACTTCAAGTTCGCTTGGTAGCATAGGTATCCGTGAGTTCTCAGGCGCTGGTTCAGCCGTCGGTTCTCCAGTGGACCTAAAGGACGAGTTGTGGCTGGAGTTGGCTGAATCTTTAGTGAGCGAGGCCACGAGTTTATTGAGGTCGAAGGCGAAAGCTGGTTGGAAGACATGCGGATCCTTGGAGGGTGCAACACTGTCAAGCGCGGCATTCAGATCGCGGCGCTTGGCTAAGGCAGGTAGGCGACGCATGGTGGTAGTGCCCCAGGCGGCGGCCACGGCCTCGCTCTCGAAGTCGTCAGTGGTGGCAAAAGTGGGCATCTCGGGTAGCTCAGCGGAGATTGGCACGTCGTAGTAGTTACCACTACGTGCACTGCGCACAACGGACCCATAGAGTGAATCGACTGTCATGTTGATGGTCTTCCTGCTGCTGCTGCTGTGCTGTGTACTCTGGTCAATGTTTTGTAGCGACCAAAGTTTTCAAGTGAGACCGGTGTTGCTGAGGGTCGCCGTTGCGGTGCGGAAGGTGCAAATGAGTTTAGTGAGAAACGGTCGCGTCTGTCGTCGTGCTTAATGGCCACCAAGACAACTCTAAGCAGCAAAAGTGCGGGGTGCGTGCAAGTCGTCGATAGCTCAAGTGAGTCGTATCGACGTTGCTCTTGCCATGACCACGTTCTGTCGATCCCCTAGGGTTAGGTCAACCTATCCAATCGCCGTTTCGGTCGCGAAGCGGGCACCTTTGCCAGGACATGACGGATTGAGGTACCCTTCGTCTTTCTATCAAGTGTTGAACTCTATCGTGACGACATGTATAAGCAAGGTTGACTTGCCTGCCACCTGGTAGCAACAGTCTGGATGCCAATCTGATGGGAGTGCGCTAGAGACAAGAACTGTTGGCGTGGTGCTATAATCTACCATGTTTGTTCGACACCTGGTGCTCTATGATACTAAGTGCACCGCTATAATTTCCATTTAATCCGACTTTTAGCGAGCACTATCGCCCATAGCAAGCCTGCGAGCCAAATGTATGGCTTTCAGCCTCCTTTTCCAGCCAGCGCGATGAAAAGACATATCACTAAGCTTTATCGTTGTCAATACAGTCTCTCTCACGTCAAGAACGTATATTTGCGAATTGTCTGATATCAGACTGTGAGCCTCTTACCTCTGGGAAGTGTCTGGGAGAAATGGTGTCGTAACGTTTATCCAGCAGCCTACTGTACACTACAGCATCCTATAAAACTGCCAGATAGGTGGCTGGACGCTGACGTACGCGAGCTTTTGATCAAAGTACGCACTATGTGCAGTTTTCATCGCCTAATAGGCCTGCATAGCGACATATGGTGCTCATTTTTTTGCTGGGTGAATGGCAAGATTCGCATACAATTTTGCAGGTAAGCACTCGCGTGAATTTAGAGTCAATTCTTGCGCCTATCTACCATATGTTGATGAGGAGGATTCGATATTTTGCGAGCAGCATTTTCTTGAAAGTATAGTACGGTGCTCTTTGACAAAAAAGTGCTTGTGGCAATCTGACAAATTTGTGGAGACATGCAATTTGTTTCTCAAGTGTTCTGATAGTTTGACGAGGAGAATGCGTTCGGAACAACGTCGATGAGATGTGATGTCGATATTCGTTTGTTTTCTGCTATCCACACATGCGAGCTGTCTCGCACGCACACTTTGTCGTTGGAATGTAGGTCAGTAATTCCCTTTTTCTCTGCTCTCTGTAGAAGCACGGTTCACTCAGGGTCAAGCTTACCACATTCTTCATGATACAGGCTCTTGCATGTACTCGTAAGGAAGGACGTCGTACCGCTTGCATATCACAAATAAAGCGAGGCAAAATACATTGCGGCACTGGGCAAGTGCTGAATAATGCCACACAAAAAAAAGCTCGGCGGTAATCATGGCATGTACGGTAAGAGCCCGTGTCATAAACGCTCGCGCCTTGGCTAACGATTCAGATGAAAGCAGCTGTCATGGAGTGTCAAGCGCGATTGTTGCAGTGCGGTGTGTGCTCACAGCATATGTCACTATAATGCGGCCCTCGAATTCTCCGCAGTAGAATGACATACCTTGATAGACTTGACTGGCGTCCAGGCAACATCATGGTCGACACCACGGCGCATCCTCAGGCCGATAGCAAGCGCCGTATTAAGAAGCTGACCACTGCAAAACTAGAGCAGTTCCGCAATGAAATTGTCAAGCGCGGTGGGCAGCAGGTCGATCTGACGGGGCGTGGCATTGAGACCATCGTGAGCTTAGAAGGTCTGCAGAGCGCCACCAAGCTGGATCTGAGCCACAACAAGCTCACAAAGCTATCACAGCTCAAATCTGTGGCACGCGTGACAATGCTCAAGCTCACCGACAATAAGCTGAATGGCGACGGCTTGGCGGAGATCCAGCACCTTAAGAAGCTCGTAATCTTAAACGCCGCCGAGAACAACGTGACACGCATTCCGTTCGAGGTGTTGCGTAATGTGCGTACGCTCAAAGCACTAGTGCTCAACAGCAATTCCATTTCTACGCTGGACTGGATGCCCAAGCTGCCGGTTTGCTGCATGCATCATGACTGCAATGGAACAGAGGAACATTGACTAACTGGCTTGTGACAGGAGCTAAATTCGCTAATTGTGAGCAACAACCGCATCGCACAAATCCCACAACGAGTGGTAGATGGACTTCCAAGCTTAACAAAGCTCTCAATGTACGTGAGGTGTAGGTGCTAATGACTTTTCAAGCGTTGGAACGCTGTTCTTACGTTCTACATCATGGATATTGTCGATTGATGCAGCTCTCACAACTTGCTGGAAGAAGTTCCGAACCTGAGTCAATTGTCGGGAATTACAGAGCTACGACTTTCGCACAACAGAATTAAGAGGATTCCGGTGCATTTGGCACAGCTTAGTGAGTAAAGCGGGCGTTTTGACGCGAGACTGCTTGGTGCTAATTTTGTATTGTATCTTGCAGAGAATCTGAAGGTACTGGAATTGAGCCACAACCAAATCGATGACTGGTCCGGCCTGGAAGCGCTTAGCTCTCTTGAAAACTTGCGGCAGTTGAATTTGAACGGCAACCCTATTGTAGGGAAACAACTGGAAAGTACAGCGAAGGAAAGCCGCGATAAAAGCAATCAGGATAGCGACAATGAAGATGGAAATGGTGATAGCTGCAGTGATAGTGAAAGCGAGAGTGATGGCAGCAAGACGACGCGAATAAATAAGTCGAAGAGCAAAAAAGCTGGTATTTCCGATGAAGAGAAGCAAAAGATCAAGGAAGACAAGCGTCTGGATGCCAAGCACAAACAGTACAACTTCAAGATAAAGAGGCTGTTTCCGAACTTGGTTGTACGCGATGCTGTACGCGTGCTAGACAAGCGTGTGCACGGCTACGTTGCACCGGTAAAGGAGGAGAAAAAGAAACAATGCCTCCAAAAGTCAGAGCCTTTCGATAAGAAGTCGAAAAAGACTTTGACAGGGAAGCGAAAACTCGACGAGAGTCTTGACAAGGCAAAAGCTGAGCGAAAAACTGCCCAAGCGACAACCCGTATCGACGTCAACAAGGACGATGTCGAGAAGCCGAGCAAGAAGGGGAGGAAGGATAAGCAGGATAAGCAGGAAAAAAAGGCTGGCAAGAAGCACAAGGGTGAGAAGTTGACAGCCGACAAGCCAGCGATAGAAGTCGCTGCTACGTTTGAGTCCGAGAAACAGTCAGAGCATCAACAGAAGCAGGCCAGCACCAATGGCTCTGCACCCACGGGGAGTGCACTCTCCAAGGATCGTGTAAAGACGGAGAAGAAGCGGAAGAAGGAAGAAAAGAAGGACATGCGACAGTCTACAGAAACAGCCAGTGGCGTGGTGGCCATAAAGCAGCTCAAGAAATCCAAGAAGGCCAAAGCCACGCTGGCCAAAGCCGTGGACCTGACCCAGATCAACTTCACGCCTGACGTTGGCTTTGGTGGCTCATCCGCATGGGATTAAACGTGCAACACATGAAATCACAGTGTTTTCAAACCTCTACACTTGCATAATTGATATTCGAGAGGCTACTTGTACATACAGACCTCCTCATACAAGATGGCGAGCAACCCGATCAGTGAGTTCATCGCGAAGCTCATGACGCGTAAGAGCAAAAGCGAGGAGGAGTCTCTGGTGCGCTGTGTGTGTCTCAAGTCTTCTCTATCTGGTCTCCTTAACTCTTCCATCCCTTCACCTCTATAGGCTCACATCTCCACGCTGGCGGATGGCGCAAAGTGGCGGCTGGAGGACGACATGCCTAGTCAAAAGAAGGCAGGGTTTCACCGTCATCATCAATACACGAGTCCTGAGGGATTCCCGGAAGTGCCTCGCCAGTATATCGTGACCACGCACTCCAAGGAGCAGAATTTCGCCACGTACGCTGCCAACTCGTACGCGTCGGCGATTGCTATCCAGGAAGAGATGAAGACTCGTCCATTCTAAAATCGGCGATGTCCTTCACGGCCCAGTTAAGTGATGGCGAACGAGAAGAAATCTGTCCACAAAAACAGCATGAAGGAATTGATTGATGGCAGATATGGCGATAAAATATTGGAGAAAGCTGATGTGATGTCATTTATCTTGAATGTTTGGTATCAACTATTGCTGGAAGCTGGAGGATTGTACAGATAGACCTGGATGCAACAAGTGAATGTCAGGATAGAGCCATCCTTGACACATGTATCTGCTAACCACATAAAAGCTTACTTTGGTGCCTTTGTAGATGCGCTGGTCATCAGGTTTCCAGCCTGGGATGGTGAACACATACGTTACAATACGAACATGAAGTTGCCGCGCTTCCTCTAATCTGCTCATCAAACGAACAGCTCATCAGATACAACTGTCAGAAGGACACATCTTCACACTGCCTAGGCTTTTACTTTGGCAACAGCATTCTTATCCCCTGCATAGAACCACACCACTTTTATTAGCTTCCACCCTTCAATGTCACTATAACATCTAACGCACTTCTGGAACGAGATACAAAAACATGGCCGTAGCCGTCGTGAGGTCTGCTTCGAGCGCATTGCCATAGTGAATGTCCACAAGCTCTTTTTTCCCATGTTCCTGCAGTGTTACGTCACAAAAGTCACGGCATGAGACGTAATCATTATCTTCTGACAGGCACCTGCAGATCTTCACCTCGACGCGTGCTCGCGCTCGTTTCACCAGATCCTCGTTGTATTCCACACCAACGCATCTGTATTGCCGACACATTTCAATCAATAGTTCATTGCTCGAAGGCTGATCAATGCATCCGTTTATCTCACCTTGCACCGGTTTTTTCGGCCGCATACACCAAGATCCGCGCGTCGCCACAGCCCAAATCGAACAGGACGTCATTATCTGTGAGTGCTAGCAGGTCTAGCGCGAGGGCGAGCACTTCGTTGCTGCTGGGTGTGAAAGGCGCGAGCTTCGGACCCAGTACAACAGCCTCATGCTGCTGCGTCACTGACGACGACATGCACACAAAGTACTCGAGTTCAGTATCCGACTTTATTCATATATCAAGTTGTATTCGATATAATTTCGTAATTTCATTCCATGCTAAGTACCGGTATGAAAACGCGTCGCGCACAATGGACGACAAGTGCATTCAAGACACTTGATCCGCGCATTTTAAAAAAGACCGGCGTCTTTCTTCTTGGCTTGCTGCTTCCACTTGGGGAGCTTCGTAAACTCGTTCTTGCTCATTTCCATTATGGCCTGAAACTCATCGTCCGTGAGGTAATTCTGTGATCACAAACCAAAACCCAAGCACACCGTCAGAACAAAGGACTACAAGATGCAGCAACTTCACTTACCTCTTTCACAGTAATGTCGATACCTTCGACACCAGCTTTCAGCTGCTCGTAAGAGAAAGTCTCACCAGCACGGCCAGTGGCTTTTACAGGAGTGCAGACACGAGTCTGCGACGATTCCGGCGCAGTCTTGGACAATACCGGAGTGGCCTTCGGGGAAACAGGCGCAACATTTGAGACAGAGGACTCCTTAGGTGGACTAGCGACAGCTGTCGCTGCCACTGGGATAGGCTCAGGAGTCTCCTTCTCGCGGATGTCCTCCTTGGTGATCGTATTAGAAGGATCTTTCGCGGTATTCTTTTCCTTCTCATCCTTCAGCTTTTTAAGACGGGCCTCGTAAGGGTCTAAGAACTCGTTCTTGGTGAAGAATTCCTTGTCCCACGCCATAAAGTTGCTCGTAAACAGGAGCGGCTCGCTGTTGCAGTGGACCGCCACGATGGGTGTACCCTCTCCGCGACCGTCACTCTTGGCAACATCCAAGTACTTTTCAGCAAGTGACATGGCCTCGCGCCTCTCGGGCTCATTAGCACCGGCACCGATCCACACATAAAGAGTTGTAAACGTATCCAAAATAAAAACGTCGTCTGCGTTGAGGTCATCCTGGGCAAAGTTAACGATCTCACGCGCATCGAAGTATCCGTACGAGTTCGAGCACTGAAACAAACGAGGCTCATGTGGAGCCTCAAATGACGACTTTGACTTCGCGTACTCGCTCTTTCCGCCTAGAAACTCCCAGAACTCTTCCGGTTCGTTGCCCTCCTCAATAGCTTCAGTCTCACGGTTTTTCTTGAAAATAGAGGCAATGTTGGACGCAATCTCACGCTCAGCAGAGCTACTTCCAGCACCCTGCCACTCAAACACCTTACCAGGGGTCACTAGGACAAAGCAGTCGCCCGAGGTGAGGCTCGAAGCCTTTTCATCCACCTGTGCCGCCATGACGTTTTTCGCGGTGGTGCCCCTTATCTGATATAGTGAAACTCCATCCGTATCGTAAGAGTCTTTGTCATCACGGTTCGTAAAGGCACTAGCCTTACCACCGGCGTGCACGATCATCGTTCCATTGAACAGTGCACGGAAGTGTGCCGGCTCTTTGCCTTGCGTCAAACGGATTTGGACAGGGTTGCCACCAAGGCTATCATCTAAAAAGGTAGATAAGAGGGCAGATGCAGCCTTTTCATCGGTCGTTGACGAGCGTCCCTGCCAGAAGTAAATCACTTGAGTAGACTTGCCACTGGACGGGGTCACCTCGTGCAGAATCATGTAGCTGTCACCATCGTAAAACTGACCGTACTGCTCCTTCGGCACCTCCACCTTCTCCAGTTTTTCGATACGCCACACCGTGACGTCGTGATTGCCGTCACCGCTGGGATCAACGCCAATGTCTTCCTCCGTCTGCGAGGCTGCTTTCATCAACACGTTCACGTCGACGGGCTTGCCGTCTTGCATCTTAGCGACGCCCTGACTCGGCTGATAGCCAAACTTGAGCACCTTAGGCTCAGTCCAAGCCCTGAACAACGCAGTGAACATGGGAGTCTCACCCTCCTCCACAATGCGCGTCACAGGTGTGTGTGACGGACGGCCTTCTTTCTTCAAGTAGTGCACGGCGACCGTCAAGGCATTTTTACGCTCACTCTTGGACGCAGCTTTGCCCACCCACACGAACACCTCGTTACCAGTGTCAATGATGAAGACGTCCTCAGTTTTCAAAATGTCCTTGGTGAGCACGCCCGACGGTGGCGTCACGTTAGCAACCTGCAAGTTGTCGTCAGTGGACCCGCTCACGCGAAGCACAGTAGTCTTCTTCATCATAGCGCTCTCATGGTGCTCATCGGACTCGCTTGAACGGGTCACAGTCTTGAAGCCGCCCAGAGCTTTCCAGAACGCCGCATTCTCCGGCTCTTCGTCAATGAGTGTGACATTGACGCGGCCACCACGTGCCTCTCTGGTCTTGCTGACAAAGTCCAATGCCTTGGCCTTCTCCAGACGGTTCACTTCCTTACCAGCGTACACGTATAGCTCAAGCCCAGCGTCAAGCACATAGGCGTCGTCCACACTTAGAGACGAGCTGTCAATTGGCACTTGCTCAACGCGCACCGTGCGTTTGCCTTTGATCCTGTACAAGCGAGTCGTGTATTCATCGCGGTTTACCTTGTTAAAGCCACTAGCGACACCTCCTTCTAGGTATTGCAGACCCGTAGCCTTGAAGTAAGACAGGAAGAGCGCCTGCAAACACGTCCCCACCGAACGAGCGTTAGGTACTGCGTCAACGAAACAAGCGACACTCAACGTACCGACTCGTGACCCTGACACTCACGGTGCTGCACGGGTACACCGCCTAGTACGTCATCGAGCTCCACGGTCTTGTAGGCGGCCACGCCACTCTCGTCTGTCGATGAGTCCTTGCCTAGCCAATAGTGAATGTGCCATGTCAAACCACTAGCACCACCAATCATTGTGCAGCAACACAAAGACAGAGGTTAGATAGGTAGTGTCATGATGGCTCAAGAAGGTTGCACGCTCGTACGATGTCGCCTCGCTGGTCTTGAGAAAGATGTAGCTGTCGCCGCTGTAGAGCATGTGGTTCTCGGCGGCCGGCACAGCTACAGGCTTGAGATCCTCGATGCGCCACGTCTCCAGTCCTGCCTTCTTGCCCGCCATAGTGAACGCGCTTTCGGTCGTCATGATGCTCTTGATACTCTCTGTTGTTGTTCTTGTTGTTGTTGGTCGTGATCTTTTCTCACTAG
>NQFO01003109.1:0-18644 GCA_003991265.1 Pseudoperonospora humuli | reverse complement strand
TGTGATATGCGCTCTTACGGATGTCGTGGGTACAGGAAACAGCGAGAACACCCAGAGTTTCTTCTCCTTCGGCACGTTTCCATCGTCTTCTCGACCGCACTCTGAAATACCCAAAGTACGCGAACGTAAGACGCCATATGCTTGTCCTGAACATGGCTTGGCCCCGTAATCTCCACTCGTTTCCATCTGTCGTGAGGACGTCCCGCATCGGCAGCACAGCTGTCTCGCTGGACCAAAGACGATCAGCAGGCAGCCGCTTTGGAGCAAGATCAAACGTGGGCTCATGGACTCGTGGTTGAGCGTGAAGAAGTGTTGCAAAAGGTGCTAGAGCACGCATGTATGATTGTTCTCATGAGGTTTCTCTTCTCGCTCTTTTGTCTGTGTTGAGAGTGCCATCCCGTCAGTTCCAGCAATTTGTGGCTCGGTTCTTCGATAGTTGAGCCGTCTATTTCTGCCACGCTTTTGGCGTGATACGATGCTTTGGCTTACAGTGTGCGATTCAATAGCAGTGTCTCGGAACACTACAGCATTGGGCTGCACTAGTCATGAGCTCAACAGATCGAGCACATACAATTGAGCACGTAACAAGACGATGCACCGCTCATCTATAGATACCATTTCAACTGCATCACTGACATTTTCAGTAAGAAAGACTAATTGAAGTAAAGCTTTAGAGAACGTTGACCCTCTCCGCTTCAGTGGAAACGACTTAAGCATGTGGAGCGTCAACAGCAGGAAATGGTAGCTAACACGTTTTCTTGCAGCCGGGTATCAGACACTGTACCAGTTGCTAAAACGCTCTCTTTCGCGGTAGTGTGACGTGAAAGGGGTTACTTGGTCATCAACGTCAAAGTGCCAGACATTCATCACTTCTACTCTTGACCTCGTCGAGTATTGAGCGTTTGGAATCCCTGTGTGCATGCGTGGTGGATTACTGATTTCCATATACACGATAATGACAACAGGAACTCATCGTCCGCGAGGCCTATCGGCGAGTCATGCCAACGAAGAGGAGCGACTGCAAGTCATCATGAACGACAAGTCGACGCTGTCTTGCGTACGTCTTCTTGGTAAGGAGAACTGGGTCAAGATGGAGGAGCGGCCCAACTGTTTCTACTGTGCCCGCAAGTTCCGACCATTTTCAATCAAACGTCACTGCCGCTCGTGCGGGGAAATCGTCTGCTCCAACTGCTATCAAAGACGAAGAGTGGAGGTCTCCCGTGCAGTGGAAGTCACAGTGCGTCTCTGCATCGACTGCATTGATAAAGCCATGCTTCTTGCTGAAAAGGAAAAGGAAAACCTTGGAAACGCAGATGATGTCATGGAACAACTGGATGAGGATGACACCAAGGAGACCATCCCTGTGGAATGCAAGCCAGACGAAAAAAAGACGTATCGGGACAGTCTACGAACCACGAGTACTAGCATATCGTTCGACAGTCAGTTTTCAGATTTCTCGAGTTGTGATAGCTCGAGCGATGTCGACAGTTGTGAGTCGGCTCGGAGTAGTCAGCGTGATAGCCGTTCAAGAAAGGCAACAGCCACTCCGATCGAATTTCTTTCAGAAGAGCGGCAGTCCAAGATCTACGATGCCCGTAGGCACAAGATTCTCGCACAGCTCCAAGTGCTGGACACTGAGCCTGAAAAGGAATACGACGCGCTTTGTGACCTGATTCGTCAGGTCTTTGAATGCAATGTGGCTGCGGTGGCGTTCATGGACCAGACTCGACAGTGGTATAAGGCAAGATGCGGGATCGCCCAGGCTGAATTACCACGCGACATTGCCTTTTGCTCGCAGTTATTGCAGACACCGCTGCCAACAATCATCATGGACATGAGCCAAGATCCTCGTTTCAACCAAAACCCACTTGTCACGGGCTCGGCCAGCATTCGTTTCTACGCGTCTGCGCCAATTTGTGATCCCAGCACTGGTATCATTATCGGCTCGGTGTTTGTCATGGACTCGAAGGTAAGGCACAAGCTGCCGACACGTGCGATGGAGGTCTTGCTCTACGTTTCTTCAGCCGTCGAGAAACTCTTACAAGGCAAAGTTGATCTGAAGCACAAGCATCATGTATCGCTTAGTCATCCTATACGTCGAGGATCGTTGCCACCCTTGGCAGAAAGTCGGGCTGCTTCTCTTCAGAGCGTGCCTGAGGAGATCGAAGACGGCAATTTTCTCATTACTCAGCCACGGTCAAACACATCCAGTGCGTCATCAAACAGTAGCACACGAAGCAGCCAGCGTGGCCATTCGAGACCCAAAAGAACAGCATCAGTTCCAGATTCAGAGTCACAATACTCGCAGGTATCGACGTCTCCGGTATCGGCCAAGTCTTTCGACAAGTCCAGCTCAAAGCTCTGTATCACCGATCTGGTCTCTGAGGAGCCAAAGAGTATCACAATAGTGCAGGCAGCTCCAGCTCAGCTGAAGGGCCTTGACCCGTCATGTATTGAGCTTTTCCGCCGTGTTAACTCTACCCAGCAACTTCTGGCTCAGCAACACAACACTCTTTTGGCGACGCTAACACGGCAGTCGTCGCGTATCAGCTCTATCGAAAAGGCCGTAGACCGGATCGAAAGCATCTTGTCTATGCAACAAATGCACATGCCTCAACTTGTCGACCCGGCAGGGCGGTGGCTAGTGGATATGTAGCCAGCATCAAATGCTTGTACGTTATTCTCGATGGGAGTTCGAGTCAATGGTGATGAAGAAAGATCCATGTCGACAACTGGAATGCCTCAAACGGTGGCAAGCCATTTGTACGGTACATCGGCTCTTCTTCTCTGCTGAACCTTTGCTTACACCTTGACTATATGCAAATGGCGCTCCATAGGAAGAGCTGCTTGAGTACAAGCGTTTGCAGCAAAATCAAGTGTAGGTAAAACAGTGAGTCGGATTTAGCATTCATGTGAACATCCTCAGAAGACGGAGTGTCTCTTTTCGTCGGTTACAACACAATATATGGTAACATGCGTATCTTGCAATCCATCGCGCAATTGATTCAAAAGGTCATATTCCGTGCCTAAACTGTAACGCCTGAGTGATCGTTTTGACCTTCAATAGATTTCGCGGAAAACCAGCTCCTCAACTTTTGTGACAAGTGCTGCTTGTTACCGACAGCTTTAGTAATTTGTCGGTACATTCCGAGAATTTGTCGCTCATTTTTGATAGCGTTGAGGCAGCAAGAAGACGGTTTTTCTTCTAGACTTAAATTCTCCTTATATCTTGCTAAAACTTGTCTACCTTCTGGTGATCTGAAATGAGTTGTACTAGTGAAAAAACTACTCGTATTGCTAGTCGGAGATGTACCAGTAAGATTCCAAATATCCGGCTACAAGGAATGCGCAAGGGCCACGTCTGAGCTGTGTGAACCCAAAGAGCGATGTAGCGATAGATTGGAGCATCTACACATCGGTTCACGTCATAACACACGATCCAAACAGACCGACGAGATTGACCGACGAGTACATGGACAAGTGGAAGGTCATCAACAAGACTCAAGTCTTATGAGTCAATCTGCTGCTGAAATGTCTGGCGGAAACGGACGGACAGCTCAACTATTGAAGAACTGAGCCACAAATTGCTGGAGCTGAAGGGGATAGAACTCCCAACACAGACGAAAGAGCATGAGCACAAAGAGAAGAGAAAAAGTCGAGTGGCACGATCAAGGAGATACTTTCAAGAAGGACAAAGACTACACTAAACTAGCGTCGTGTACCGGTTCAACACGATCTACCGATGACCCTATTTCTCCAAGATGAGATCCGACGCAGCGCTTATGCGATGAAACAGGTCTAGGCGTGATATCTCGTCAGCCTTGATACGCTTCGTTGTGTGGTCTCGCAAACGCGACATCTCTCTCTTCTTCATTGCATAGACCAGACCTTCTTCGATCACTGTTGTTCGGGCATGGCGACAGCTCCTCAGCCGCATATCGATGTACAGAAGAATCTTGAGTTGCGGAGGCACAATCAAAGTGTATCAGCCGCAGAGAGCACAACATGGACTCGAGTAAGTTCCGAATCTCGCTGCATACTCTGGCCTTAAACGAGAACTTCGTGAGCAAATGGTGGCCGACGCTGGCGCGATAATTTCTTAGATTACATTTGAAAAGCTCGATAGTGAGCGATCTCATCAAGAAGCAAACCAAACCTTGTGGGAGCAATTGTACATGCGTGCGCTGGTATCGACGAGACGGATGTGACGAAAGGGATGCAGACGCAACACCTGGTGGCTGGACAGTTGATTGATTACCATATGAGGGCAACCATATGGCGTCTTACGTTCAACTGTCTAGGAAGTTTCAGAGCGCGGTCGAGAAGTTGATGGAAGAGGTGCCAAAGGAGAAAATCCTGTTTTCTGTGTTCTTGATGTACACGAGAACGCACATCGCGATCAATGAATCTACAGAAGCTAACTTTCATTGGCGCATCAAGGAGCGAGTCGAGGATAACAGCTGGAATCGACGAGCACATTCAAGGAGAATCGATGAACGATGATGCGCAACGTCTTTGACATCTCTCAGTTTGAGGCTATGCGTTGAGGGATTGGTGTTTCTATGAGCAAGTTCGTGAAGCTGTCTGTAGATGAAAAGTACGAGCCTGCTAGTCCCCTCTTTGCAAACCATGTGACGAGCAAAGGATACATTGCGTCAGATCTGCTGTTTCAACAGGAGATGGTGGACGAGAGGAAACCTAACAAAAAGCTGTCGAGGGTCCTGCGTTTTTTTCTAAAACTGTGCCAAACGCCGCCATTGGACGAGATCTCGCGCTGTAGAAGTCGTTTGTGTGTCGTAATACTGGCAATAACGTAAGCCTTGTCGTAAACATCGAGCTGCAAGAAGAAGAGGGATCGCTTGCACGAGATTTGCAGTCCATAGCCACTACACTTCGTGCGTGTACCTTCATATGGCTGGTCTCGAGTATGGCACGAGGGTTGTGTCTCTTGCCTTTTTTTAGACCTGTCTTTTGCGTAACCTTATTGGCGCAAACAAAGTCAAGTCAAGTCGGACTTTACTTTCGAAAAAGCTTATTTGTAAAATCACGTCAACAGATTACGTTCAGCTTTGAGCAAGCTCTGCACGCTTTCGTCTGTTCAATATGTTGGCCTTGCGACCATGACCAAAGACAAGAAAGCGCAAAGGCGCGGCACTGATCTGCAACTGAGCCACAGTACTGTCACAAAAGAAAAAAGTCACGAAAAGCCCACGTGATAGTGCCCCGCGTACTTGTAGGACACAAAGTCGCGGCCATGAACAAGCTCAAGCTGGTTAAGAAGGGGCTATTTACGCACAAAGGACATAGCCCCGTCCAAAACCACATTCGTGGAGACGAGAAAGCATTTATCCGTTCTAGGAAGAGTGCATCTTCCCCAAGCATATCGTTATAAGAAACTCAATATCAAGCGTGAATATAGAAAAGTGTTAAGTCAGAAAAGGCACCCATTGTAACAGGTCCCCCGTATGCGGTGGTTATTAGGGAAATATCTGTCCCGGTTTTGTCAAGGTCCAGTTTCTGACGATTCCAACATCATCCCCTATCCCCACCTTAAAATTGATAAGAAATAGTCATAAGCAAACAAGTCAGTTTCCATACAAACTCAAAGTCAAGCGTCTGATCCGGCTCATTCCTCTATTCACCTATTGAGCTTCTCTCTCCCTCGGTGGATGCAGTGCAAGGCCACAGCCTTGGAGTCCACTCCTGTCAATTCCGCGCTGGAAATGAGCAGCGAAGCGACCAACTTTGAACGTGTACCGCCCGACAGCAGCGGAGGTTTTGTCAAGATTGGCGGCCCACTCCCAGACTCATCCGACCCACGCACCATCAAGAGCGCCGCGAGCACGCCCGGCAATGGCCATCGCCTCTTTTACCTACGTGTAATTGACTCGCGCAAATGGCATTATTCCGAAACGTTTGCACTGTTCTTGGACTTCTTTGTGCAGGTCTTAACTATCTCGTTTACCCAAAAGACTTCGTTCCACTATGAAGTGGCGGCCAAGGCCTCCCGCTACTTTTCGTCAGGACTTATGCTGTGCTACTTTATCGATATGGTCATCCGCGTATTGGGTCTACGAATGGCACTCATTCGATCGCATTCGAATATTGCGGATCTCTTGTGTTTACTCACAATGGTCGTACTACTGGGCTCGCGCTTTGTCATGGGGGAGGAGGAGTATTGGCTTTGTCTTGGCTACTTGACTACCGTGGCGCTTCGACTGATCCTCAAGCCGCGAGCGCGCACGTTTTCCAAGAAATTGCACAAGTTTCGCACAAATGGGGACCACATTCGAGTTAGCATTGAGTCGCTGCGGGCGTCCCTCGCTCGCATTCCAGGTATTTCCGCCATGTCCATCGAGATGATGGAGACGGATTTAGTCATTATCTGTGGACGAGATGAAGGAGACATGACGCGCGACGAGCTCATGAACTTTCTGGAACGTGCGTTGCACTATCGTCCACCGCATCTCTCGGCGACGGAGTTTCTGTCGCATTTGCGCGATATTGACGCGTCATCGTCGACGCTAGCATATGGCACCACCGACGTCGTCCGGAGCACATTGTGGCACTGGTCGACGCAGATGGCTGACCTCATCTTTTGTTTTTTCGTCGTGTGTATCAACGCCTCGGTCAGTCCGGCGCTGGCAATTTTTCTGGCCAAGCTGTCGGATGCTTTCGACACGCTGGACACGGGCAGTCCGGATGAGAGTACGCTTAGGATTGGTGTCGTGGGCGTACTAGCTCTGTGTGTGCCGTTTGTGCTAGGTGACTATGCTGTGGGTTACTTTCAGTCCAAAATGATTGCAAAAGCTACCGAGTCAATGCAATCAGCATTGCTCAATATTATCCTTCGCCAGGACACGCAATTCTTTGCCGAGCGCTCGGAAGGTGATTTAAACAATCTCTTTTCGAGCGATGTAGCGCGTGTGAACGCGCTATGGCAGGCCGTCTTTTGGAATTTGCTCAACCCGCTGCTTGCTGTGATTTTTGGTTTCGGGTATGCCTTGTATATGGACGTCAGTATTGGCATCATGTCATTTGCGTTTACTGCAGTGCTGCTTTCGAGTGGTCCGCAAGGCTTTGCAGCTCAGCGATCAAAGGAGTTTGGATCCAGGAACGCATACGTTGCTGCCGAATTCCAGAATGCTATCGGCTGTGAAAAGGTTGTGCGCGCCTATGCTATCCAGGACCCGCTCATTACGCGTTTTAAAAAGTCGTGCTCGCTGCTGTGCAAAAGTCAGTTTACGAAGGATTTCTGGTCGAGTATCGTGCAGATCTACATCGAGTCGGCAATGTACATTTTCGTGGCAATCATGACTGCGTCTTTGGCAATGAAGGTGTGGCACAAAGACTTGTCGTCTGGCCAATTCTTTGGATTCATCACGCTACTGAGTCGTGTTTCGAACCCTGTTGCAGTGCTCGGTGGGTTCATGCGTGTGGCTATCGGTAATGCTAGTAGCTTGCAGCGTGTGGACGATATTATTGTAGGACTAGAGCTGGATACTGACGAGGACAGAAACGACAAGGATTTGCCCCCGCTTCCGAAGATGAAACAGAACCTGCTTATCGAGAAGCTCGTGTTCAAGTACGACAAGGCATCCGAGAATTACATTCTGAACGAATTAACTGCGGCAATTCCTCGTGGATCCTACACGTGTATTGTCGGGCCTTCCGGTTGTGGAAAGAGTACGTTGCTTGCTTGCTTGATGCAGTTTCAAGAAGCTGATGGTGGCTGCATCCGGCTGGACGGCCACGACATTTTCAACTTTTCGAAGAAATCGTTCATGGATCAGACTGCGGTCGTGTTTCAGGATGGAGGTATCCTCAACGGTACTATCTATGACAACATTCGCTACGGTAACATTAACGCTTCCAACGCCGAGTGTGAAGAGGCTGCGCGTCTTGCTGAGTGTCATTTCATCAAGGAACTGAAGGATGGTTTTCAAACGGTGGTGGGTCAGCACGCAACGTGTAACTTGAGTGGTGGTCAGGCACAACGTATCTGTTTGGCACGTGCACTTTGCCGTCGCCCAAGTTTGCTGCTGCTTGATGAGGCTACGAGTGCTCTAGATCCCGAGACGGAGGCGTCAATTGTGTCAACTCTGGAGCGCCTCTCTGGCAAGATGAACATGACTATCATCTCGGTGACACATCGTTTGTCTACGGCTGAAAATGCCGATCAAATTCTAGTGCTCAATGCAGGACGTGTAGCAGAAGAGGGTCGCTACGATGCTTTGGTACAAAAGGGTGGTTTATTCTTCGAGATGGTTCATAAGGTGGATAAACCTGAAGAGGAGGGCGCTCCTGCTCTTGCTGATAAGGCGGACATGGTTACAATGAGCAAAAGTCGCGCAGTTCCATGTCGAAGCACGGACATAATTGCAGCGGGAGAAGAACCAAAGCAACTGCAAGACAGTGCGCTCGCATTGCAGCAGTTTACAAAGACATTGAGCTCGCGTGTGGTACATGACGCTGGTGAGAGTAGCCGTCCCACAGGCACGACTTCGTGGTACCGCTATAACCGCAACTCTCATCGCAGTCGAAAGACAAGCGAAGAAGGACTTACATCACGTCGTTCAGGAAATAACAGTGTGGAGTGGTATCCTAGCCATGACAATCGGGGCGCGGGAACGTCAGCTACTGGCGAAGAAGAGCGCAACAAATACTTCGTGTTGTAGACATCCATTTTTTCTTGCTTATTTCCAAGCAGGTACACTGACGCCGTGCTTTGGTGTCACTGCTCGTCCGTATACAGATAAGCTAAGTGCAAGAAGGGCTTCAAGACCCGTCGGTTCCAGAGCTCGCTGGTAAGATAGTGAGTGTGTGTCACTTGATCTCGTAAAGATAGCTTTTTTAAAGAAGGAAGCGTCGAGAAAAGCTTTGCAAGCCCGAACCTGACGGATGAAATGCACGTACTGCAATTTGATACATTGATATATGCGCTTGGTAGAGAAGGTAAAGAGCGCGTAGTTGAGGCAATTAATCTCTCGTTATACACGCGGTGTATCAAGTGCCTTTGTTTCGAGTACGGACGTCGTCGAGACTTTTGCGACCGTTGATGACGGGAGGATCTCTCGATGTGCAGAGACGGCCGTGACGATGACTCGCGGAAAACAGGCGGTTCTGAGTATCCAGCAGCAGTTATCCAGCAATTTTGAGTATCCAGCAGCAATAATTGTGTAAGGGCCATCCACTTGTCTGTTTGTGAAATACAAGACGCGATTGACACAAAAATTTTGATCGACCAGGAATGGAGACTATTACGACATTTCGCTGCTCAAAAGCGTGGCAGAAACCGACGACTCAATAATTGAAAATTTTGCTTGACTTTTCAATAATTGACCAAGACGGAGCCGCCACCACACATCAGCCAAGTTGCAGAGGAAGAAGAGAATCTACAAGAGCTACAATAGCGTCGTGTGCTGGCTCAATACTATCTGCCGATGACCTTCTCTCTCTCTCTCTCTCTCTCTCTCTCTCTCTCTTTCCAGGGCGAGATTCGATGCAGCGCTCATGCGATAGAACAAATCCAGATGGAGGTGTTGCATCTTGTCAACTCTCGCACACTATCGATGTGTGATCTCAAGATCAGTTTCCCGCTTCTTGATTGCATCGACAAGGCCAGGCCTGTTGTTCGAGCGTAGCGACAATTCGCAGACGGGCAGAGCAATGGGAAAACAATCAAAGTCAGCGACTCACAGAGAGCACGATACGGACTCGCTGATCTCGCTGCACGCTCTGACCTTTAACAAGAAGTTTGTGAGCAAATAGTGGTCAACATTGGCGCAAATTTTTCTTTGAACAGCTTTGTACAGAAACATAGACTTGAGTCTCGCAAGCGTCGTAGTGACCGCAACATCGTACGAGTGGTTACGCGCGAGTACTATCGTATAGCTTAGTGTAAATGATTCTGGTGTGATCGGGACGAGCACGCTCTGCTTGCAGTGCCACCAGCTGCCTTCGTCTGTTCGGTATCTTGACCTTGCGAACATGCCATGAGGTTGTCGAAGAAGAGAAAGCGCAAGGGTGTGGCGCTGGTCCGCAATCGAGCCGAAGTACAGTTGCAAGAGAAAGAATGACACCGAGTGCTTCACTGCGACCACGCGAAGTACAACGCGCACTGCTGAGACCATGACGTGGACGCGGCCATCAACATGCTGGAGCTGCTCAAGAGAGAAATACTCAGCCAGGAACATTGGCAGGCTTTCAAAAAGACGTAGGAAGGAAAACAATCGTGGATACGAGAAAGTATTCACCCAGATCAGACCTGGATACTGAGCATCGGAAGATTGCTCACATCTAAACCACTGCTAGAAACCAAGGGTAGCTCGTCCATAAAACTGCTCGTCCTCTTCGGGTAAGGCGTCTTCCAGCCCGTCGAGATCAAACTCCGTCACTTCCTTGCTATCCTTGTGTGCATGCGCTTGTTTGCTACCACCGCCAGGTGTCGATCGTGGCGGAGGCAACGGCGGAGCAGCAGTACTCAGTAAATAGGCGTTTGCAGCACGCAGCGTTTTCACCCAATTGTTGAGCTCCTGTGGATTCCTCGTAAAGAAATGAGACTGCTGCTCATCTGTGCTCAACACAAACTCTTTTCCATGTCTGAGGTCGTCTGCGAGGACCTCAAAGCTCTTCTCAGCAAGATTAATTTCGCCACGTGCGACTGAGTCACCACGGCGCTTGTAATATTTGAGGAATCCGTCAGCCGAGATCACACACCATCGCTCACGTGTACCACGCATAGTCTTCATGCCACCAATAAGACCGCGATCAGCCCACTCCGTTGGGCCTTTATCCAAGAAGCCACTTAGCATCGGCATTTTTCCAGCGCGTGAGCTACCAGTAGCGTCAGTGCTGGTGTCAGGTGTCGATGAATTTGGAGTGTCCTTTGAGGTCGGCTTCGATTTCTTTGGGGCCGGCGAGCGACTTGACGTGGTTGAGGCCTCCGTCGTAGCCTTGTCTTTGCGGGTAGACTCCGGCCGCGTTGTCGGTGCTCCCGATTTGCCATGCGATTTAAGTCGATGAAGCTCGTCCTGTGCAACCTTGAGCTCCTCCTTAATCTTTTGACGCCGTCGTTGGCACTCCTTTGCCAGCTTGTGGTCACCCGACTGGGCAGCCTTTGATAAGGTATCCACCACAGATCTCTGTTTCTTGCGTAGCTCCGAAATCTTCGCTTCGAGATCAGCAAACTCAGGTTTGGTCTTGTTAGCGCTACTCGTCTTGTCACTATGACCGCCGGAGCCGTTCGCATTTTTGTCCTTATCATCATTCAACGAGTGGTGCGAGGATGAAGGTGTCGAAGAGTTGACATCGGATTCTTCGTTTCCGAGACTAGCATAATGCTTAGTGAGCTGCTCCATCTCTTTCTGTACTTTGTTGGCCTTGCGCTGTTCCTTGTTTAGCTCGTCTTCAAGCCCGCGTCTCTTTTTCTTCAATGCCGATAGCTGTTCCTTGGGTGAGGCCGAGGGCTCAATCCCGAAGATATCCTCCTCCGGTACACGATCCTCCTCTTCATCTTTGCCTTTCTGTTCCACTTTTGCAAGTTGCTTTTCCAGTTCATCTAGCTGAGCTTGTAGTGTATCCCTCTCTTTGCGTAATCGCTTATTGCCAGAGCTCATCTTTGAAATGTCATCGTTCAGCTCTGTGTTTCGTTTGGCCAACTCGTCGGCCCGCACAAGCTCAGGATTTTCCATAGCACTAGTCGCCTGAAGCTTGAGATTTTTCATCATGAGCTCGTACTTTTCCTTGTCACTTTTCATTACCTCATTTTCTTTTCGCAGTTCAATCCGCTTCGCATTAAGGATATCAAACTCACTCGACACAGTACTCCACTTGTGCTGCATGCGCGTCAACGATCGTAGCAGTTTTTTGTTCTCAATCATCCACATTTCAGTATGGAGCTCCCCTGTCACGAGCACACGCGTATACTCCTGCTTTTGTAGCAAGTACGCAGCTGAGTGTCCATACCCTGAAGTTGCTGAACTATTGGCGGTACCATTAGCGGCATTATCCCCATCCGACTTCCGACCACCATTCTCCTCCACGGTTCCCTTTTGCACGTCAGCAAACTTGATACGTACCGGTCGAGATGCAGTCTTCAGCTTTTGCACCACCTCCTTATAAGTCAATCCTGCCAATGACGTGTCTTCGATACTGGTGACACGCATACCAATTGTCAAACGTTTGTGAGTCTTGACACTCCAGTTATGGAGCTCAGCGGGACCTGCTTTGCCATTGATTTTAGGCAGATCGTCCACTTCAGCTTGGAATTGAGGATATAAGATGGTCTCCATCTGATGGACCTCTCTTAGACTCACGCCGAGTCGACCTTCTTGAAAACAAATCTCCACTTCATTTAGCCAGTTGAAATGTTTCTTGACCTTGGCAACCGAGTTTTTGGAAGGTGGCGGCACCCACTGTGTCTTACCAGCGGGAGAGATAAAGTAATAGCGACCTTTCTGCGACTTGCTTTCCTTTCGTGTCCATCCAGGCGGCAGTTTGTCATCCCCTTCGGGCGTCGAGCTGCCTGTGCTGCGTCGACCTCCGCTACTTCCTCGATTCGTATTATTTGACGCAGCATTGGAGGCATTCTTGGTCTTTGTCGTGGCTGGTTTTGCAGCACTAGTCGTCGTTGCAGCGGTTGCAGCGGTACTACCACTACTGCCCGCGTCACTTTGGCCAGACGCTGCGCCATTATTCTTGTTGCTTTACCATCATAACATTTTACACAATCCACAACTTGTTCAGTCTCTTTATCATATCAAGACAAGTTGCCAAGCAGGCTATAAACAGGTCGACAAGATGGTCACATACCTCCACTTCTTCATGGCTGCAAGTAGCTAACTGCCTTCGACCCTCACCAAGTCCACACAAGCGAAGTGTTGACACGTCAATCGTCGTCCGCAAAGTTTACTTGCTTCCTCCCTCTAACTGGAGATCGCACCGTCACTCGGCCACAGACAGCTCAGTTTTTTTTCTCTAGTGCCTGTTTGACAATAGGCGAATCCCCCTAAACCTCCCTAAGCCCACTGCTTTAGTGATAAGTACGAAATATACGAACCAATGATAAGTCAGCTATATTTCAAGCGAGGCGACAACAAAAGGGAAGCAGATCTCCCGTCATCAGAATAAGGATTGTACAAGCACTCGCGAAAGTCAAAAGTAGCGATACATTCGAGGACTCGTGCTAATTGCAAAGCGGGTCAGCTGGAGGATCTAGTGCTGCTGCTGTGTGCGGCAGTTACGCCTCATGCAGTGAGCGCGACGATGATTTCTAATGGTTCGCTCAACTTCATTGATGTAAAGCTTTAAAACAGTTGACCGTGTCTGAATTTGTCTTAGTACATGAAGACTTGCTGCGCACGTCATGGGTCATACTATTTTTGATGTCGGGTTATAGGCACCAGTAACACTTTATGCATGATCCAGTGTTGGGCAGCAGAAACATGACATGAGGCCGCTCTTGCTGTCGTATGTGACTTGCAAGGAGAATTGCCATAGCTATTGCTGGACGCATGCTTATCGAGGCCTCTCTTCGAGACGAACATGTCGTACTTGACGTCGTACGCACTACTTCTTTCATGTCTGTCGTCAAGACTTGACGATTGGGATGTAAAGTTCTATTCAACTGGTTTCTTTGCTCTTTTCAGTGAGCAACGGAGCTGTTGGCTTGCCAAGTCGATAATTTTGCTCACCGCGTTTGTTAATTACTGTTTTTGCGGCAGATGATAGGTGCTTCAGCAGCACACTCTTCCGTAGGCCACGCTACTGTTTTCTCGGCAAGCCCAATCGCTGTTTCCGTCGTCTAGTCCTCGCGCATTTGGGTACACGACACAGTCACACGTCACTGCAACGTTTACAAGCTTGCAACCTCAGTACGAATGGCCTCAAAACCAACTCAGCCGCAATCGGTAATTGATTGTTAACCGTCGTTCAAGTCAGCTGTCAATTGGTCTTCTTGTTTTATCGCGAGCGGCAATTATTTTTCTATGGCGATACAAAATGCTGAATACTGTACATCTCCCCGCGATGCCTAATCGCTGTCGTTAGAACATCAATATCTCCCACCGTCTGGTTATTATACAGGGACATACCTGGGTGAGTTTCTACCACCTCTTCGTTTTTTCTATCAACTTTCTGAAGGGCTCCATGCGTCCAGGTCTAGCACATGTAATCTTCAGCTGCGGCGTGTCCATTTCTGCACAACGAAAGTTTGCACACTTCAGTAGTAACAACCTTCATGCTGACAAGCTCTATAAGACCGTCGGCTATGAGCTGGGCGCTGTGGGGCATAATGGATGCAAAAATCAGTATGTGCTAACTATCCAAGATAGTTCGCCAGCACGGCTTGTTCCTAGGTGGACCTTTTCTCGTGACCACTTATGTGTACGCGTCCACCTTCTGGAAGTCTGGATGCGTCCGTGATTGGTGGATGTCTCTTAGCCTGTCGCGTTGATGAGGGCATCCATCCACTCTTTCATAAGACAAACGACGACAATAATGGAAAGCTCACTTTGAGTTAAGAGTATTCTGTGAGATTCAAGACTATAACGAGTACGTGTTGTGCTCTGGATATTTTTTCACAAAATGAACATAAGCGTATGAGCGCTGTGTTACATCTCGTGTTGAAGAACAGGGTCACGGCAGATCGTGTTCAGGCGACATGGGACGCTAGTGTAGTCCTTGTCCTACTTGAAAGCGTTCTTCAAGATGGTGCCAGCAGATTTCGTTCCCTGTGGCTTGCGCTCAGTTTATGCTTGGAGACGTGAGCAGATGGTGGTCAATGCCGGCGTAATGATCCGTGAGAACCTCGAGAAACGCCTTCAGCTCTATTCTACGTTTGACGTTCCAGATCGCGGTTTTAGTTATCTGGAATTGGTTATAAGATAATTTATTCTTACATTCAATTGTATTTACAAATTAGACAAAAATGAAAGCTATCACTAATAGCTGACTATAAATAAGAGTAGATATATAATAGAATGCTTTTCATTATGTATTCTAAGAGACAGTTGTATATCTGATAGATTTTATTAAGCTAAATGAAATTACAATTCTGTGCTGTTCAATTTATGTTTCTACTTCAGAGTTATAATTTTAGCCAATCATCTAGCGTTAATTCGCTATAGGTCATTATGGCCGAAGCTGCACGCGACGACGACGGAAGACGCGAAGTGGGAGACGAAGCAGTGTGGTCTTTGTCATCAGCCAAGCCCGGGAATGGTGTAGACCAGCTGCGTGACAGTGCGTGCTACAGCATATCGAAGTGCAAATTAGTTTGCGTGTGCGGTGTGGCAGTGACACTAATGGCAGCGTTTGTGCTGTAACGGGCAGACAATATGGATACCTACTGGCAGTCGGACGGGATGCAGCCACATCTAATCAACATTCAGTTTTCCCGCAAGATGGCTGTCAAGGAGGTGGCGCTGTATCTTGACTACAAGCTCGACGAGAGCTACACGCCAAAGAAAATCGCCATCCGCAGCGGCTCCACGGTGCAAGACCTCAAGGAGATCCACGTGCAGCATTTTACCGAGCCCAACGGGTGGATATCCATGCCTCTGCATACGAGCAAAGGACCAGAACAGGTTCGCTCCATCCTGATATTAAGTCAGGGTGATGAACAGGTGAAGCTATCAGCAAGTAACTAAATCGACCGGTGCGTGCTTACTGCTCTACAGGCCCCGCTACGCACATTCTTCTTGCAGATCGTTATCCTTGCGATGCACCAGAACGGGCGTGATACTCATATCAGACAGGTGAAGATCTACGCGCCGCGCGAGACCAACATGCTCGACTGGGTCATCCCGGAGGCTACCACGCCGCAGTTTGCAGCATACTCCTGCATCCGCTAGTGCCATCATTTTCCAATATTTGTCACGAACTACAACAACTTCTGGGGCTGCACGATCTCTCCAAGCATCAATCCGCATTGATTATCTCAAAACGCAGTTTCATTCAACCCTGAAAGGACAAATGGAAGCCGTTCGATAGGCGCTGTCTCTCTTTCTTCTTCTTCTTATGTAGATGGCTCTCGAAAATTTGTCTGTTGTGCTGCGTTCTTAAACCTGTCGAATATCGCCATCGTTTTGTCAGTTTGCTACCTATTCCGCTCATTTCTGTTCCTCGCTAGCAATCGTACACTCCGTTGAAGATACGCGTCATGGCAGTGACCTCTTCATCCGTATGCGCCATCTTCTCTACATTCTGCGACAAGAGCGTGATGGATGCGTGTAGCTCCATCATCTGCGCCGCCAGGTCTGCGTAAGCTTGCACCTTTTGTTCGTCCATTTTGCAAAATACAGCTATCGTACTTAACCAAACAGTCGGTGGTATTTGTCTTGTCAATTAGGCGATTGGTTGCTGACAACTCCAAGCTCAATGAAGGACGAGGACGACTTTTGCCTGTCAAAGACGGCCGAGAACCAGCTAGTGCGTACGCTTCGCAATGAGGAGAGTGGTCGCACACGCCACACAGGACGCGATGATCGTGCGACAACGGAGCAGGTGCTGGATCCGCGTACGCGCATGATCCTGTACAAGATGTTGAACCACGGCATCGTGACGGAGATCAATGGCTGCTTGAGCACGGGTAAAGAAGCCAACGTGTACCATGCGCGGCTACCTGACGGAAAAGAAGGTGCCATTAAAGTGTACAAAACGTCTATCCTGGTCTTCAAGGACCGCGAGAAATACGTCTCGGGCGAGTTTCGCTTCCGTCACGGCTACTCAAAGAGCAACCCACGGAAGATGGTCAAACTTTGGGCCGAGAAGGAGATGCGCAACTTGCGTCGCCTAAAAGAATCTGGCATTTACTGCCCTGCGCCTATTCTGCTGCGCTCTCACGTGCTGCTCATGGACTTTATTGGCTACGACGGCTGGGCGGCTCCGCGTCTCAAGGACGCCAAGATCAGCGATATACGTTACAGAGAGTGCTACCTCTACTGCATCAAAATGATGCGGATAATGTACCAGAAATGCCACCTTGTACACGGAGACTTGAGCGAGTACAATATTCTGTACTACCAGACGAAGCTCTACTTCATCGATGTGTCGCAGTCTGTGGAGCACGAGCATCCGAGTGCTAATGACTTCCTGCGCAACGATTGCCGCAATATTACGGACTATTTCCGTAAGACTGGTGCACTCAACCCCATGACCACACAGGAGCTGTTTGACTTCGTTACCGATCCACGCATCGCCGACGGGGACGTTGATGACCACCTTGATAATATTCAACGCATGATTGCGGACCGACCTGTAGAGCGCACCAACCAGGAGCAGGTGGACGAAGCTGTGTTCATGAGTACGTTTATTCCTCGCTCACTGGGCGAGGTGCTTCACTCAGAGCGAGAGCAGCTTGCGTACCAAGAAGGGACGATGGAAAAAGCGTTGGTGACGGCAATTTCGCGCCTTGAAGTTGAACAGGGGATACCTCCGCCCGCTCCAGCTATGCAGGGTACGCGTATCATGGACCTTTTGAATGAAAAGGATGATCAAGTGTTTGATTTCAGTGACAATGATGATGATGATGACGACAACAGCGATGAAAGCGACGATGATAAAGAAGAGGAGGACGAAGAAACGTCGGATTTTGGGGAGGGACCGCTGACAGACAAACAGCGGACGGCGTATCGGCAACAAAAGCGCGAAGAACGTGAAAAGCAAAAGGCTCTTGACAAGCTGAACAAAAAGGCACGCAAGCAGGAAACCAAGGAGGAGAAGAAGGCAAAACGACAGACGAAGATCCCGAAGCATGTCAAGAAACGTCACAAGAAACTTTCACATCAAAAGAAAAAAAAGTAATGCACACGCATGTTGAGCACCTGCATCCACAATTGTTTTTTCTTCTTACGTCTTTTTGAAAGCCTCCGAGTATTTTCCTCTGGGGTAGATCCAGCATACTGATGGCCGCATCCGCGTCGCAGTCTACGGCATTACTGCAATGACCGTACTCTGGGCGCTGTTTCTTCTGACTCTTGATCTACACCGGAATCAGCTAAACTAAGCTATATGACAGTACTTGCGCGTAGCCACTTGTACGGTGACTACAACACTTACGAGGCCCAAGTTTACGTATCCAGCATGTGCAATCAATCTTGTTCTACTTTCGCTTCGACCTGTGTCATAGATAACAGCATAGAACTGCTACACTGTCAAGTGAGAAGCAGGATGCTCGGGGCGAACCCGAATCCACTGTGTCCGTGACAATCTTTGTCACTGAGAAGAAAAAAGGGACGTTGAAAAGTACAAGTTCGCATCAAGAAGAGAGTCGGAGCTAAGTGGAATAAGAAAGTATTGTTGCGAATTGGTGTTTTGAGCCTTCAAGACTAACGGATAACAGTTGATGCTAAAGTAAAAATGCTGAGGTTAGATTAAAAAAGGTACTTTACTTCCTCTTCTACGCTTTGATCTACCGTCTTCTATACACTCTATGTCTTACACCTTGCTAACATCTGAAGCATTTCCAATGAACACCATCACTCCCGACACGGAACACCTGTCATGAACGTTTGTCGTCCAGTGAGCGTCTGTGAGCGCCTCAAGCTTGACTTCTCCCGCCGTTCCTTGTTGAAACACAATGCCGTCTTCTGTACACTCTATGTTATTCACCTGCTCACATATGGTTTCCTACGCCATCGTGT
>NQFO01003102.1:0-14401 GCA_003991265.1 Pseudoperonospora humuli | reverse complement strand
CGATGAAGAGGAGGGACCGCACACTGGTCGTCAATAGATGCATGCACAAGTTCGCAACACCTTAACTTATTGGAAACTCAGCGGAATTCCGCCAAATATAGCGAGTAAAGTGGAAGATATGTGTCCATACTCCGCCATCCAGTTTTAGTTTGTTTGTGCGTTGAATGCCAGCGAAGATAAAGGAAAGCTACTCAAAAGACCGTCCTTCTTCTAACGTCCCTGGAACCTGGGACTGTTGAATCAGGACCACCACCTAGTAACAAATTGACGGCCACTGTTTTCCCTGAATTTCCACATTTCTCGCGTAGCCCAATAAACGAATCGGTCAAAATCTGCTTCTCGAGGAGGATGCCGATAGCTGAAGTGCTCATGACTTCTGCAATAGAGCGTGGTCTCAATTACTCAGCAATTAATCAGACAATCGTGGCCTTCAACACATCGGATACTGGCGAATTGCACAAAGCTGTTCAACATTTGCGTGTGACGCTCGTGTTTTTCTTGGTGGGGTTTGTGACCATTTGGTTGCTATGCATTGGCCTTATCTGGCACATGCGAGTCAATCGAGCCGAGGCGCTCAAAGGGGACGCAAAAGCCGCAAGAAAAGTCATTCTGCCTGCGTTTGAGCCAATGTTGATTGTGCTGAGTGTTGTAAATGGGTTGTACATTGTATTTCTGGTCGTGACACTGGCAACAAACTACTTCCAAAATTTTCTATTCCCCGTCGTAATGGAGGCCTTTTACTCTGGGAATCAGTTCATGTTCATGAGCATACTGTTCCTAATGTGGCAAAAGAGCTTGGCGCTCCCCGCTACCAAGCGATCGGTAGTGCTCTCGTTCCTGCTGTCATACTGCGCTGTGTGTTATGTCTGGGCAGCACCAAACTTGAACAAGCGCTACACGAACGGAATCCATTGGATGCACAGCGTACAAATACTCCCATTTGTGTACACTTTCATCAAACCTCCCAGTCGAGCTACAAAGC
This sequence comes from Pseudoperonospora humuli, assembly GCA_003991265.1. NCBI lineage: Eukaryota > Oomycota > Peronosporomycetes > Peronosporales > Peronosporaceae > Pseudoperonospora > Pseudoperonospora humuli. The sequence continues at coordinate 13,419 of NQFO01003102.1, read as the reverse complement.
GCGTGATTCGAGAATTGTGCATCTCTGCGATTGTGTTTTACGTACTGAGCATGGTACTGGTACTTGTCCTCATGAACCCAAAGACGATGAGCGCTAGTCGCTACGTCCTCTATGGAGTTCTTATCTATGTCGCGTTCTGTCCTCTGATTGTATGGCGAGTCTTGAAGGCAGACACTGAATATTGGCGTGGAATTGGACAGCAAGCACACGGTGTGCAAGACTTGTTTCAACGTGAGAATGGTCTGTGTGAACGCGTGTCTTCGGAGGGGCTGCATGTCGTCATTGAAATGAACCGGAAACACGTGATTGACTTTGCTTATCTTCAACTCACTCGACAGCTTGGAGTAGGCTCCATGTCGACTGTCTTTCAAGGTACACTCAAGGCCAAAACTCTTGTGGCCGTCAAAACTTACTCACCTACAAGTTGCTCCGATCAGATCGTGGCAGCCTTTTCGCATCAGGCGGCCATGTGCAGCGCATTGAACCATCCGAACGTCGTCAAATTCTATGGCATGTGTGTCGCACCGCCTACTATTTGCCTCGTGTTTCAGCTTTGTCAATGTACCCTCGCCGACACGTTAAGTGATCAGGCTCGTCGACAGAATTTCCACCCTGCACGACAGCAATTGCTCATCAGCGTTGGCTATATGCTGGACGCTGCTCGTGCTGTGGCTTATCTTCACAGTTTCGTGCCCCCATTTGTCCATCGTGACATCAAGCCATCGAGTTTTCTCGTGGATGCAAAGTGCAATGTCCAATTGTCCGACTTTGGCGAGTCGCGGTCTGTAGGAAAAGGGAAAGGAAGAACGCAGAAGTCCCACGTCAAGGCAGTCGCACTGGAAGCTAAGCAAGCTGCTGTCAAGGTTCAAGTTGAGTCTCCGTTGACAGCGACAGTCTCACGTATGGATTCACTATGCAGCTCAAACACGAAGAAACACTCGGCAGAATACGCTGCGCCCGAGACCATTGACGGAAATGAAGGACTGGAGTCATACGGAGAAGCTGGCGATGTCTATTCACTTGGTGTTACTATGTGGGACATCCTCCACCCTAGCGATGACAAGTTTCCTGGCGCGAACGGAGTTCATAGTCAGATCTTTGAGGCTGTTTTGCATGGGGTGCGTCCCAGGTTCGACGGCTATATACCTTTTCGATTGCGCAATCTCATCGAACGCTCATGGCATTGCGACCCTCGTGTTCGTCCTTCTGCAAAGCAAATTGTGGCGGATCTGGAATATTTCCAAGAGGAACTGAGTGCACAATTAGTCCTCAATCTCATGAGCGAGCTAGACGAACCCTCGTCAGCTGTGACTGGATCTTGTGTACAAGTTCGTCATTCGCACACTTTTCCAGGATCTTTTCTTGTCGATTGCCTCATTGATCGCCGATTCGTGACGTGTCCAGCCGAGGCAATCCGTATGGGAAACGCGTTAATGGACTCTAGTATTCTTCATCACATCGGCCATTCGAGGAGCTTTGAGAACGATGCGACGGCAAGTTGCTACTTCGATCTGATTGAAGCAGAGCTCAGTCTACCGGCTCCTCTCGAGCGATCGCTCCATCCGAGTGGTTTATGCGGTCGCAAGGAATCAGCCGTCCCCGCGTCTACTTATGGCTCATACGACGGTCACCCGCGTACTTCGTTCAACTTTGTGCGGACACGAAACGATGCTCCTTGCCAATGCCGACAATTGGGACAGCGTCTTGTCAGTAGCAAATCCTCGCGATTTCGGCGGCAGAAACTCGTTGAGCCCACGCTCGAATCCGATGTTCATACGACTGCTGGACTCGTGGACAATGAGTCACTCCACCTGGACGACTACAAATGCTCAGACATTGAATATCGATTATCGCTTGAGAGTGCGACTTGTACGAAGGCCACGTGAGGTGATAGTTTCGTCGATTATCGCACAAGAAGGTGGATACAGTTGGTAATGCACGAATGAAGGCACATGATGCACTTCATTGGTTGCTGATCACGTGGAAGCTGCGGCTCCACAGGAAGTTGTCTTGAACGGTCAACGCAGCGTGTTATGCTTCGTTTACTTTGTGCAGCGTTTTTGAAGCCATAATTACGGTGTGCAAGTTCAGCAAATATTCACTTAATCAGAATATCAGCTCCATAGATTTTATCCGTAGCTTTGATCTGGTTTGTGGCAAAAGAATGGATAGCGTTTTTTTCTCATGTCCTCTCAGTGGACGGCAGTGACACGACGCTCGGTCGTTTTTTCAAAAATATACACACATGATTTTATGTGATCCACATCCGTTCGAGAGATAAAGAGTCCCAGTATCGATGGCATCTTTTGCGCCAGCGGACAACGCTCAGATGGAGACGGTGGTGCTCAGGGCACTGAAATCGCTTTACGAGCCGCACTTGACAAATCCACAAGAGACGCGTGCAGCTGATGCGTTTCTCCGCGGCTTTCAGCTCACACCTGCAGCCTTCGACGTCTGCACGTCGCTGCTGGACCAATTGGTGCTCAATTGTGGTACCGAGACACTTTCGTCGGACAATGTGCCTGCCATCTTCTTTTCCGCCCAAACATTAGCAAATAAGCTGCGTCGCCAGTATTTCACGTCAACTTTGGACGGCAATTCTTGGACACAGCGAATTGTGATTTGGTTATCGTGTCGTACAAAGTTGCCCAAAGTGGCGATTACGCAGCTACTACTCGCTCTTGTAGCAACGTTACCACAACTTCAAGCACAAGGTTACGATACTCAAGTGACACAAGACGCGTCGCGTTGCTCCAGTCAATTTCTTGTGGTAGTTCGGGAGTGTTACACCCAACGCAATGGCCAGAGTGTCGTAGGGTACACTTTGTTACAGTTGGCGCAACATGGCGTAACCTCAACAATACTAGCAGAGCTACTACTGCTATTGGTGGAGGAAGTGGGCACTTTGACCGAACGACAGGCTCGGCAGAAGATGCAAGACGAGTTGGACGTCTGGGCGCCTGCAGTGTTGGACCGGTTGCTGCCCCAATTGATGCACGAGGCCAGTCGTCAGGAAAGGGGCAGTTCTTTGAACTTGTTGGAGACTCAGGAGACGGTGCTACGTGCACTGACTAGCTGGTTACGCCATATCCACGTGCCGTCGGAAGTCGTAGTGCGTAACCCGCTCTTGCACTCGCTGTTGGCGTTTTTAGCTTGCGAAGAATTGTTCGATGTTGCCGTGGATTTAGCCGTGGAATTAGTGAGATCGTACTCGCACGACAAGTTGGTGGTGCAATGGCTAGCTCCTCGCTTGTTGTCGCTGAGAGGAGCGTTTGGAGCTGCAGCAAAAGGGGACGATATCGATTCGTGTCTGGGCCTTTGTCGTATTTTCACAGAGATGGGCGAGTCGTATCTAGAGCTCTTGATGCAAGAACAGGGAGCTGGGAATGACCACGTGGCCTTGGTGGACTTATTGCTAGACTGCATGAGTCACCAGGATGCTGAAGTCGCGGATGTCACAATTCCGTTTTGGTTTCGTCTGTTGACGGAGCTGCAAGATCGTGTCTCGCCTGCGCTACTGGCACAGTATAGTCCAAGACTTGAGAGGCTGGCGGGACTGTGCATGCAGAAGCTGCAGTTCCAGGAAGAGTTCCCGAGGCTGCCAGTAGACAAGCAGCAGGACTTTAAGGCGTTTCGACAGGAACTCGGTGACATATTGCGAGACTGCTGTCAACTACTTGGTGTTGAGGCAGTTCTTCAGTATTGCGTCAATGGCCTGAATCAGCTTTTCCAGACTCCGGCCGAAGCAAGAAGATGGGAGGCGGTGGAAGCCCATCTCTATTGTTTCCGGTCCATTGCGCGCGAGATTGAGAGCAGTAAGAGTAATACTGAGGCGCTGGAAGCACCGATTACGCTCATCTTCCAGCATCTTCAACAGTTTGCTGACCACCCGGCAATCTGCTACACGTCGTGTCTGATTGTATCGCGTTATGCAAAGTGGTTGGGCTCGCATCCGACGTCACTGTCGACCCAAGTGGGATTTCTGAATACGTGCGTGACCAAGAGCGCAGGGGACTCGCAATATGCGGAGTGGGAGGTTGCGCGAGCTGCGGCTGCGGCCGTGCGTGCTCTAGCTATGGACTGCTGGACGATGCTTGGAGGAGATATCGTGACGTTTTATCTGCATATCGAGCAGCATGAAGTAATGAGTGTTGAGGATCAGGTGCTGATACTTGAGGGCATTTGCGCTGGTGTGGCGAGCTCTGGGGATATACCGCGCATTCTTGCCGTCCTAGATCAGATTATGAAGGGAATTGGGCAGCGATTGACTGTCCTATTTGCCTCAACATCTGCCGCAGACCATGTCCAAGTTGCTCGCAATGAGCTACTGCGACTGATGTGTGTTTACGAGTACCTGGATATCAAGGAGCTTCAGGGAGAGAAGCACCCGTTAGTGATGCTCACGGAGCAATTGTGGCCGCTCTTCAACCAAATGCTCGCTCTCTATCGTGGTCATGACGAGTTGGTCGAGTGCGTATGTCGTTGCTACAAGCGCATTCTTCGCACGTGTGGCGAGCAGATTGTACCATTGTTACCGCAGCTTGTGGACAACTTGCTGGCATTTTACCAAGCAGAGCCCAAATCTTCGTACCTATACACTGCTAGCATGGTGTTGAAGTTCTTCTCTCCTGGTCACAATTGCAGCAAGACGGCAAAGATGGACACTTTGTTTGCGCGTCTGCTTTTCACATTGATTGAAATGACGACTCCCATCTTTGCGAGGGTCAGCGACATGGAAGCGCGGCCAGATGTGGTGGAAGAATTTTTCTACCTCATGGAGCGTGCCGTGCGATGTGTGCCACAAGTGCTCGCTGCTCCTGTTCCTGGTTCGCTTGACATCTCTGGACAAACTCGACCGCTCATGGCAAGCGTGTTCTCGTGCGCAGTGGCAGCGCTCGCCATCACGCACAATGACGCGAACAAGGCAGTATTGTGTTTTCTAGAGCAAGTGTACGTGCAGACTGACGACGCGCACGTGCAACTCAGTTCATTGTGTGAATCAAACGGTGGAGGGCACGAGGATAGCAACAAGATCTTGGTAAGTTACCTGCTGCAAGGTGTTGTTCTGGGCACGATGTCGCCGTCGCGTGTGGATGCAGACTACGGCTCAGTGGCAGGAGTACTGGTGCAACTGGCAAAAGTCCATGGCTCGCAGCTGCAACAGTGGGTCGCAGAATGGTTCAAACAAGCCACAGCGGGAACTTTTGCAACTGCAGCAGTGAATTTCCTCACTTCAGAAGAGGCACAAGCTTTCCAGAGTGAATTGTTTAGCGCTGCTAGTGAACGCGCGTTTCGGCGTACTGTCCGTCATTTCGGCAAGCTTTGCGCTTCGCGCAACACGTCACTCAAGGATTGTGCGCGTCCGTAGGAAATGCAAGTGTCCAGACGCTCAGTAGGTACGTTGTTTCCTGCTTGGGCTGCCTCTAAGATCGAAGGATGTCGTCGTCACTTCTAAGTGGGTATTGCTGGATGGGTATGAGTGATAGCGGGAAGACCTAGAGTGAGACCTGTTGTCAGTCTCGATTGATTCTCTCTATATTCAAGGAACACCTGCGGTTATTCCGAGTCTTACTTGTTGTTAAAGCGCGCCACTTGGCTCATGTGTTTCGGCACTGGATGTGTCATCAGACAAGCGCAGATCAGTGGCGTAGACGGCATGAGTCGATATGGGACTGCCGTCGTCCCTAAGAATGCCGATGCTGGGGACGTCTTCCGGTGCGTCTTCAACAACGCTGTAATTCCACGTTGTGCCAACGTTTTCCGACCATAATGTAGGGTCGTAAGAATCGCTTTCTCTCCACGTGACTCCTGCGCTACCATAACCCGCACATTGCTCTTCATACTGTGATGCATTGTAAACGTATTCCTCGGGGTTTGCAGTCCAGTCGTCAGACAGGAAGACAGGAGCAGTTGCAGTGCTGTAAGGCTCCATCATCATGTCGTGGTACGATGCAAAGTCCTCTACTTGATGCTCTTCTGGTTCAAGTGCCAGTGACTCAGAATCCTTGAGCTCCGACTCCAGCATGCTGCTGATTTTTTCATCTCTGTCCTCGTCGCCATTTGCTTCAGCATCCGCTACTCCTACGATGACGGGGTTCAACTGCGGCGGGAAGAGAGCGTCAGAAACATCAACTTTGGCTGCATCTGACTCGTCAAAGACTCCATGACCACATCGGGACACATCTGTCTGTAAAGAGAGAGCATCGTGTCTTGAGGCTACAGGGGACGTTCGTCTATTGCTGCGTGGCGTCGACATGTTGGAAGCTACTAGTGAAGCATACTGACACGAGTCCATATTGTGGTCAAGATACTGTGGGATGGCTGGCTCGGGTGTTTGATCAGTCTCTGGGTGGCGCTCGTCTTTGCGTACGTCTTCGCTCGCCTGTCTCGCAGTGAGGCTGTCAAGATGGTTGCTTACAAGTGCAAGTTGAGCTTGCATAATCTCTTGTGGACAAGTATCGTAGAGCTGCTGAGCAGTGACATGGTGCAGCAGTCCCGCAAACACGCGGCAAAACAGTCCTAGCAGCTCAAGCATTAGTCGATCTTCGGTCTCCTGTGCAGCTTCACGCTCGCTGTTCACAACTGCTTCCGCGACTGACCCAGTCACGACGCTATCCCCCGCTGCTTCCGAAGTTGTGAGTGCAAAAGTCTTAGCCACTCGAGGTACCTGCACCATTCCAAACGGCAGTGCTCCGTTTCCCCATGGCGAGAGAATTGGAACAAGGTACATGCCACGAGCCCCACCAGGAAGATCAACTGTTTCGTTGAAGGCTGCTTCGGCTGAAGGCTCTGGTAGTATCATCGGAGTTGCGTCACTGCGAAGCAGAAGTGCACAGACTGTAGCTCGAGCGCTAACGTAGCGGCGAAAATTGGCTGAAGCGCTGCCAGCGTCGGAATGTGGTGACAAGTGCTCCCCCACGTGCCACAATTTGTGAATGGCAGCGTCAAGAATGAAGATACGAAGCTGTTTGATTGTCAGACATTCAGCAAGCTCCTTCTGCGCCACAGCGACAAGCTGTAGCACCGAGGGGACCGCTGCAGTTGATTTTGTAGTGGGGACTGAGCACAACGATGAAGTAGTGGATGGCCCTCTCGATGCATGACTTGGAGCTGATGCCTTGGATACGATTCTGCTTGGCATTTGTAGAATGTGGTGGATCTTGTGGTTGATCTTCTGCAGCCTCTTGACCACAAGAGTTTGGCGAAGTAGAATACCCGCTTGGGTGGCAAGCAGACAGCCAAGAATCTGATCGTTGGCAGAGAATGGCTTCTGGTGGGTAGTGTTCCACGCTCGAAGGACTGCAAAAACTCCAAGACTGTTCGCCTTTGCACGCTGGTTGTCTTCACTACTAGCACCATGTGCTTCAAGATTAAGCTGAAGCTCGTGCACAATTGGAAACGCTAAAACCTCACGCGACGTTGTGCCTGTGATGGAATCAGTAGAGCTGTAGAAGCGCGGATCGTCGTGGGCACAATGTACGTTGCACAGGACGTTGTATCGCACAGCATACCCTGAGATTCCCTTGTCGAGTGGAAGCACGTAACGTTCAGGTCCACGTTCTGAGCATGTGGCAATCAATTTTCGGGTAGCATGATCAACAGTAAAGAGAGCGGCATGTTTGCAATGCAAGAGCTCACACGCTCGTTTTAGTAAGCTGAACAAGCGCAGCACGTGGTTAGAATGGCCAGCAGATGTCAAGGAGGAAAGAGACAATGACCTACGCTTGCAGCACCGTGGGAAGATGTGTGGAGCAGACGACGTGGACGCAGCTGTTGAGCCATTTTTTCAGCACCACTGACAAGTTGATAGCGTTCGTGATGCTGAACTGCGAGTCGACTTTTTCCAAGACCTTGAGGATGTTCGGATCGATGTACTGATAGTCTTCGGCTGGCACAGTGTGTGGCGATTGCAGGCTCCTTGGAATGGACGACGTGACGGACATGGCGCTGGTTTGCCGACCGCTGTGATGACTTTCGATGACTGTCCGCTTCTTCAGTTTTGCTAGACAAGACAGTTGGTCCGTGGTGCTGGCTGCTTCATCCACGTCGACTCTTCGATGTTTGGCTTCGTGCATGTGCTGCAAGGCTTCGATTTCCACTTGCAGACGCTTGATCTTCTTCTCTTGGTTACTCATGAGTGTCTTGTCTTCAGCATGACGCACTTCCAAGACCTGCACAGTTTAGAGCAGCTCGCGTCAAGAGCTGAATTCGACCAACAAAGGAACTGCAAATGCGTACACGAAGCTTGCGAAAGAAATTCTGGTTCTCTCGTGCAAGTCCTTGAAGTATGCTTTGCTGCGTCGAGTTGCCCATGGCGTCCTGCTGATGGTCTGCAAGTTTTTGGAGATTGGTATACACTGCAGCATAGCGAGCAGCGAGTTTATCGTATTCGTGTCTTGCCTTGACTATAGTCTTGTCGAGGCTGTTGATGCGAGCTTGTTGCTGCGTCGTCTCGCTTTGAAGCCGTTGGTTCTCGATGCTCAACTGAGTGATTTGCTTTGTCGTCATGTAACGATTCTTGGTGCTGGTCGAGTTTTCTCGCTCGAGGATCGCAAGTCGCTGCTTTAAGGACGAAATCGTATGTGCGTCATGCCGCAGTTTTTCCAAGAGTAGGGGATCTTTGACATTTAGTGGCACAACGTCAAGCTCGTCACCAAGGTGAAACAGACTATGCGGCGTGCTACACTCCTCGATCACTGGCTTTGCAGAGGTATTGGCAGGCAATGGAGAGAGACGACTGCGCTGCAACGTTGCAAGATGTGGACTGGATCCGAAGTCGCTGCTTTGCAGCGTTCGCTTCTTGAAGGAGCTGTACACATTTGCACTCAATGGACTCTGCATCGGAAGATCTGGCGCAGACCCACATCGATTCAGCATGAGCAACTTTGTTCCGTGGTGCTTGTCGTGGGGATTTTGCCCTGTAAAGCTGATAGACTTCTCACCTTCATCACCTTCGCTGACAGCGGGCAATGCAGCTGACGACGCAAACTGGAGAATAGCAGATTTACTCGATGTCTTTGACGCTGCACCACTTGTGAGACTAAGAGCGCTGAAAGGGATCTTGGACCTCGATTTCTTGGATTTGGTATCGGTTGAATGGCGAGTACGCGAGACCACAAGAGCTTTGGCTTTGTCCGTTTTGGGCTGCAACTTGAGGAAGCTTCTGGCGTCTCCATCAGAGTTTGCCTCATGGATGATGAAAAAGGCCGATTGTGTCGTGGCATGGTCGAGTCGTTGGCTCGCATCTGCTCCGTCACAATACTCGCCTCTCCCTGTCGGACTTGTGGGCATTGCTTATCGATGCACAACCCGTTGCAACACGGGACTCTTTGACTTGAAACCGCTGCGGCATCTCCATTCGTCCCTCTGCAAATATTCGCGTAAAGTTGAGGAGAGTTGAAAAAATTGAATGGTCCTAAGGTTGACGGGGTTTGCGCTGGAGTTTATTGAGACTTGGCAATGGTTTTATCGAGTGCGTGGTTTCAGTTTGAGGTACTTGAAGGAAACTGGGTCTTGAGCTGGATAAGCATCTTTGTTCTAGACCCTCTTATGGAGCTTTGGTGAACGTTTTACGGATGGAGTCTTGTAAGAATCAGTAGCAGTACTCGAAGCTGTTGGAGAAGAGGGAGATGTTGCTAGAGCACCTGCTGAACATGTTGATTGCAAACAAATTCTAGTCAACTGGATCTTGATTACACCTCTCTCAAGTCGATGTGTTTGATACGGACGCTAGCCGAGGATGGTCGTAAGTGATGACCGAAGTTCAAGCAAGGAATTTAGCAACTTTGTTCAGGTTTGACAGGTAGCGGTGTGAAAGCTCTTTCGGAAGCGTGTGGCTTGCGTCGCGGTCCAAGTTGTAAGCCAAGCGCATTATTCCGACGGTGAGTAAGTGATTCGAGCAGGTTCTAGGGTATCAAAGTGCCAATGTTAAAGAATGGTTTTACTGAGAATTGGATCAAGCAGAGCAGCAATAGTCGTAAAGCGAACCTTGGGTATAAACTCTGTGAGCCCTCGTGGAAAATGGATGCATCGATGTTTTCTTTTGAGGCTGCAAACTACACTACTTCTGCAAAAATGACCTGATAGATGATGTCATTTCCCTCCAAATGCAAACACACACCTTACCCATTAGCCGCTGGAAAGTCCCGTGTCGTAATGTGACTTGGATCTTCAAACAGTGCAAACTCGTACGTTGCACCACCCGACTGCTTTTACTTCGTTCAAGCTGTTTTGACATCCGTGTGTGCGGACACGACACAGCCAGGCACCTTGAGGAATGAGTCAAAGTCGTACTTGACATCCTTCGGGCAACAGCTCCAGTACTTGCTGGCGTCGTGGAAAACAGGTGCGCCGGCATGGTGTCGACACAATGTGTCGCTATTCTCCGCAACCACATACTCTTGCTGGCAGCCAAAGTTGACGCAATTTGCCTTGCCATCCGTACGCTTAGGACGTACAGTCGTCTGACTCTCTTTGGCTGCTGAAACGGCAGTCACTGCATTCGGGTTTTTCTGGTTGTAATCGTCGATCGATTTGAGCGGAGCTGCTACTTGCGAAGCAGCAGCGCCTGCAGCACTTGCCGCTGCACTCTCTGCCGCTGCTACGGTAGGTGACGCTGCAAATTGCTCATTGGGTCCCACCGTAGAGTGGCGGCCGATGATACACGGCTCGATCTTCTCAAAGTCATCCCAGTCGTACACCATCTTGGATGAGCAGCACTGCCAGCCCTTCTTCATATCGTGAAACAGCGGCGGCAGGCTGTGATGACGGCACGCCTGGTCACTGTTTTCCTCCTCCAGAAACTTCTTCTGGCATCCGTGATTTTTGCACTGCAGGTACTTCGTGTCCGACGCAGCAGATGCCACATTCTCTGTACCAATAGTACAGCAGTTAGAATACTACCGACAAGCATAGTGGCAATACATATTACTGCTGTTATCTTACTCTGTGTCCGAACAGGTTTAAGCGTGGATGCGCCAGTCTTGAGGAATAGGTCGTCGTACTTTTGCACGGCCGTGTGCAGGAGCTCGTCCCCATACAGAAAAGTGTTACCCTTCTTCTCCAGATGAACCTGTGCACTATCCAGCACATTGTCCGGCTTTTTGTTGTTATAGTGCTCCACGAAGAACTACCATCAGAAAGCATTCATTAGTCTTCAATCTTCTAGTCATTCCAGAACATTCCACGACGGCGCACCTCCTTGAGGTAGTCCACCGTGTGGCCTGCCCATTTGGACGGTAGCGTCATCTTGAACGTGAGTGTATGTGACTCCTCTCCTTCCTCGTAGTGCATGTACACCTTCTTGGGCACCGCACCCTCAATCTTCACCGGCGTCGCCATCTCCAGTAGCTTCTAGGATAAACAAAAGTGAAAGGGTAAGCACTTTGTGATTGGTCGAAATCAGGTTGCACTGACAATCACTCTTCGATTCCGCATTACGACTACCAAACAAAGACGCTCAGCCATGAGCCTCATGGTGCGTCTGTGCTTCATCGATTCATCCTCTCGCATAATCTTGCCATACCTCTCTCTTTACACGTATCTGTCTATCTGATCAGTTCTTTGCTGGCAAAACAAACGCTGTGCTGGAGCTGGGTAAGCGATTGATCCAGCCAGAGGAAGAGTGGAAAGACAAGTGCATGGCCTTCCAGGAACTGCGCCAGCTCTTCTCAACCCGTCTTACGCAGCACAGCACGCCCACCACAGATTCAGAAGCTACAGGAAAAGTCACAGACCTCTTTACATCCGAAAATATACAGGCCTTGGCGCAGCCTTTCCGCGTGACGTTGACGGATCTGCGTTCGACGGTCGTCAAGGAAGCATGTGCTACACTCTCACTCTTGGCACAAACGCTAGGTCCTTTGAGATGTAAGATTCTCGTGCGAGACGTGTTTCCTACGCTACTGGAAAGTAGAGGAGGTTCAAATAAGGTGAGCAGCGGAGTGACGAAATTGAGTTAGAAGTTCATAACTGATTGTTATGGTGCAAGGAGATAGGTTAATACTGGAGCTATTCACAGCTGTATTGAAGCGATTATAAGTGCCGTACCAAGTCGATTTGTACTGGCGCCGGTACTGAAAGCGTTGGACACCAGCAAGTACGTTTAGAAAGTTTTGAGTGATTTTGCAGATTGAAATGAGTTTCGGAGCTGATTGAATTTTGGTGGGATCAGGAATTGCGACGTAAGAGAGAGCTGCATTCATTACACATGTCTGGCGCTGGAAAGCTGGAACACTACCGTGCTTGGACGATTTAGGATACCTCTCCAGTCGACTATCGTGGTAATACTGCGTCTCACGTTGTGCTTTACGTGGCGAAATGATGTGCTTACACATTGGTCACATTTATTCGTTGCAGGCGTCGCTTAGTGATGCATCGCCCAAAGGACGAGAAAGGGCCCGTGATTGTTACTGGTAAGTCAGTTGGCGCATTGGTTTCGAATGTCGCCATCGGCTAATGATCCACAATAGGAAATATATCGCAATCTGGCCTGATGAAGTCAACAGGTATCAGTATAATGTTCGGTACATCATGGAGACAAAGCAGGATTGCTAAACAAGACGTTTTGGTAGAATGAATGGATTGGTGCCAGATGGAGTGAAGAAACATTTGAAGCGGTCTCGAAAAGTTGCCGGCCTAGGAACTCCTCTTCAGGTATTTAGTTCTGTAAAATGCTACAACAGTTTTGCACTCTGATACTCGTGTATTCGACAGCCTACCAAGCGAAGGCAACTCGCGACGATCACAAACACAGTCTCTTCAAAAGGCGCAGCAAATTTTCTTTTTTCAAAAGACGATGTAGCACGCACAAGTATCCCCTCGACACCAAATTCTACGCTGAAGAAGATACGTGAAAGTACCGTGCCTTCGAAAATTCCCACTCCTCAGCGCTTAACGCATACTAGAACCAAGCTTCAAGCGACACCCCCAGCAATCTCGAAAGACATGCTTGCTCAGTGTCAAAAAGAAAACGCTTTCCTTGCGAAGAAGTTGGAGGTCCAGGCGCATGAGCTTCAGCAACTGCATGAACAAATTCGAATGATGAATGAAGACAAGCAACTTAGTGAAACACGACACAAGGTCGCAGCAGCCGTGGCAGAATTTGAAGCAACTCAACATAAGATAGAGTTCGAGTTCGACGAAAAATCAGAAAGCAATGCTCGGAGAGCAGTGAAACTGCATCAATTAGATGCTGAATCAACAAGAAAAACAACTTTGCCAGCACATCACCAAGTATTGACACTCCAACGACAATTGTTTTCGTTGACGGAGCAGCTACAAGCCGCAACGGCGAAACTGGAGGCGTCGAATGTCGAGGCGAGCGACAAGATGAGTGCTCTGCGAAGCGAGAAGTCTGTTTTGGAGGAGCGTTTGTCGGCACAAAGCGCGCAGCTGGAGAAGCTTCAGACACAGCAGAGC
>NQFO01003100.1:0-12684 GCA_003991265.1 Pseudoperonospora humuli | reverse complement strand
GCGTTAAAGGAGAGATGACTAGCTTTAAGGAAGAGATGATTGGCGTTAAAGGAGAGATGACTAGCTTTAAGGAAGAGATGATTGGCGTAAAGGGCTGGCCGGGCTTGCCCGGCCAGCAGAGAATCTCACTTCGGCATTTACCGAGCACATGCAAAATTACTACAGCCAGAGGCGAAGAGTGTGCAAATGAATGTTCTGAAGGAGCTGCTGCTCAAGAGCATTCTCGTTTGAATCAAAATGTATTGTTTTCTGCGCGAACATCAGGGGCCTTCCTGGACAGCCTCGAGCAGTTTTCTCGATCCTTTACCAGCGCTGGTTGAAGCTGAATGCTAAAAACTCAAGCTGTTTGCTCGTCGAGTCAAGAGGTGCGGATGACTTATTGATGGCGAGGGCGTGGTGAACAACTCAGCATACATTGCAGTCCCCAAGAATATGTCTTTGCCTCCGAATGGAGCAGCCCTACAACGTTTCTTGTGTGCGTTGAATTGGCTATGGTTGCCTACGCCCGAACTGTGGCGCCGCTACAGTTTAAACTTGAGAAAGTGATGCATGAATGCGGACACAGGAAGTCCCAGCTCAGTAGTGCGATGCTTGACTGCAGTGAGAATGAGCGAGCTACGGTTAGGAGATGGTTGCGGGATCCTAACATGTTTCGCCCGAGCAGTCGAAAGTCGGTTGCTGAACTGTATAGGGATGATTCATCGCAGAGTTTGCGTGGACTTTGGAGTGCAGCTGTTTTTACTGATCTGTTTTCTAGCATGAAATTCACGCGTCATTGTGTGCGAGCGATAGGAGTAGACATTACGTCGTATCGATTGAGGAGAAGAACAAAGACCCACGATGCGATCGCGCAACGTTGATGTATCGACAGCTAAAGGCTCATTGATGAGTGTTTCACCGACACAGTAGGCATCATTACTGAATTCTTCGAGATAAATGAAGCAGTTTTGTTGACGTGGGCATACGCATCTGGTTCTGTCATTTACTGCTTAGCGCTTCAATATACTATGCTGTTAAATCATGTTTAGTATTGGTTCTGTTTTTGAAGAAATAATAATGCTGCTTGTTATTCGATCCGCCAGTTAATTCTATTCTATATGGCTCACAGTATTTCGCGAGTGTAGGATAACTTTTGACACATATAAGAAAAACGGCGTTTTATAAGGTGAAATTTCGCAGCAGTTCGTAATATAACAAAACTGAAGGCGAAGTCCAAATATCAAGCCGGTATGATACAAATAGAGCTGACAGCGTCAAATATCGAAGCTACATGCACTGCTACATGCACTGCAACCAGCACCTTACGATATATCTTGGTGGATGTAAATTGTCATGATAAGGTCTGTTGTGTTTGTAATTTGGGTAAGAGTCTGTTCCCTCACGAGTAAGGCAAATCCTTTTAGTGAGTTCAGTGATCACTTGTCTCTTTGAGAAGGCTTTCGATAGCGAACTATGGCGCAAGCATCAGCATTGCGTGGTGCACCAGCAATATTGGCCTTCGTTTCGCCATAGATGCCTGCCTTCTTCTTGTCGACTAAGTCGACCATTTGGTTGGAGTCCAACTCAAGCAGCTTTCTGTAGCGAAGGTCCTTGATCGCATGTTCTCACCATCAGTGTTGCATGAAATGCAGCTGATCAGGGCACTCATTTAGAATTGACTGAGAACGCACAACATTCGGGCTTCTTCAAATGTAGCTGCTGAAGCAAGTAGACTTCTAATAGTACGCAATACTGCCCCACACTCGAGGGCAAGTGTTCCTCTGTTTTGCATGCGCATGCAAGATTGATATTACAATCTAGCTTTATTCTATTGCCAGTTTCTCACGGCAACGCCAGTAAATGCACTCGATAGTGCGCTGCAAATTTATCTCCTCTCGAGTGCAGATCCAGAAGATGGTCATACTGGGTACCGCAAAGGCAGCAGGCAGTTCCTTTCCAAACTAATCTTTCCCTGAAATGTGATCACTTCTAAAACGATTGGCAAGCAATTGACATTTGATCCAACACGTAAGTAATCTCGCATAGTAATCAACGTCTACACTTAGACACACACTACATTTGGCTTCAATTTATCGGCAAGACAATTTTATAATCCTGGTAGTCTGCTACGTCATTGTGTGCCACGGAGACGTCGACACTTATAGAGTCTACGCACGTAAAGAAAAAGGCTCAGAATACTTCAGCAAGGTTGAGTGCAGTTTCTTCATCACCGTCTTCTTGAGGTTCTTAGCTTGTGAATACAATCATGCGTAGCAGTGTTTCAGGACCACTACCGCCTATGTCGTTCAAGAAGATGCTAATGATCTACTTCAATTGCCACAAACTCACTCATCGTTTGACTTTAAGATAAGCCCGATTTGATCTGTAGACGAACGATATTTTACCCATGAACACATTTATTTGGCAGCATAACCTCGTCTTGTGCTGGAGTGTATCGTAATGATAGCTCCTTTTGAGATTGTACCGTCGTGATCTATTCGTATATTGTGAGGGAAAAAACGATTCAGTCCGTCAGTCAAGTAAGCAAAAGTGCAGTGTGTAGTAAGGGAAAGACCGCAGTCGACGACAGACAATCACTCTCGTTCGATGGAGCCGTCCACATCGGTGTCCACGGCAGAGCTTCCAATACAGGGACGTGATCTACTGCTTGGCGCGCTCGCAAACGGTAACAGCAGTGTGAACACTAAGAACAAGAACATGGACGACTTGCTCATGGACTCATCGGTAGCTTCGACACCTGCTGTCGTTACACATGAAGTGCACTGGGAGGGATATGTACGTAAGAAAGGGGACTGGCTACCGCGTTGGGAGGAGCGCTATCTCATTTTGGATGGGGCGACACTCACATACTATAACTCAAAGGAGGAGGCTCGTAGTGCGCGCAACTTACGCGGTCGTATGATCATTAGCAAAGTGCGACCGGAGAATTATGGGAAGGCCCACGGTTTTCTACTTGAGACGCAGGGTCACAAACATTTTCATTTGTGCTGCTCGACAGAGCTCGAGAAAGATATGTGGGTGGAGATGATGCAAGCTGCTATTGAAGAAGGCGTAAGACATGCTGGTCACGAGAGTCTCTCAATGGATGGCATGGACATGCTACAGATGCAGACGTCGCCAACTCAAGTGGACCTTCGAGGTTTCTACTTTGCGTTCCGTCAGTTGCTCATCTCGCACTCGTCGTCACCGCAATTCTTTCCAAAACTCTCAAGAGACGTCGTGCTTACGTCCAACTACGCACCCACAGTGCCATTCTGGGGCGAGTATCACGGACTTGACGGTGTCCTGCACTTCTTTTCTATCTTGTATGAGACCGTGGAGATCACCGCGTTTTTCGTGACGGATATTGCCCAAGCTAAAGAAGGATGCACCGCTGTGGTAGCTGGACGAGAAACCATGAAGAATAGAGACAATGGACGCAAATTCACGCAGCAATGGCAACACACGATCGAGTTTGCGCCCGATGGACGAGTCAAGAGTCTGACTATCTCAGCAGATCCGATTGCTGCCTCGGCGGTCTTTGGCTGCAGCGCCACGTCCAGTTTGTCGTTGCCAATGGCTGCAGTTGTTGGCAATACGGTCCATGACAATCCTGCAGGGAAGCTCCACATTGTCGTGTTCCGCGGGGAGCAGATATCGGACCAAGGCTTCATCGACGATGACGAGCAGACGGATGGATCGGAGGCTGACGACGAGAAGCGGCCGTCAAATCGCCGTATCTTTTTAGGGCTACGTTTGGTGACTGATGGTAAGACTAATGTATATGCCCCGACCACGTCTGCAAACTGCGTCGCGCGGACACGAACATGTGATCCCGATGAAGCTCGGGACCCGAAGTGGAACTCCAAGCATGAAATCTCGTTCGGTGGATCATCGAGGGGTAAGCCGTGCTTCATTCTAATCGAAGCGTGGGAAGTGATGGGTAGTGATGGGTCGAAGGAGGCCTCTGAACGCATAGTTGGTGTTGCCAAGGTCAATCTTGCGCCATTTCTGGCACTGGCGAGTACATCGCGAACAGTTCGGGAGAGTGTTATTCACTCTGACATTGCTCGTGGTGCCGTGCCGCAATGGTACACGCTGCTGTCTGCAAACGAGACAAAGTTTACTTGTGGACGAGTACAGCTCAGCATTAGTTTTGAAGCCTCCATGGCCTCATTTGCTGCAATGTCTCGCTCAAACCTCGCAGCTGCACCACGAAGCGGTATTGATGAGAATTCGCCGGGTTTGGACTCGAATGCACCAACTCCACAGGTCCGTCCGTCAGGAGCAATGGTACAGTCAATGAGCCACCGTGTTGCACTCGCACGTGGTTGCTCTTTTCGTGATACAAAGCGGGATAATCATCAATTTCGCGTGGGCAACACAAATTTTGACGTTCCGAAGCGCTATCAAATGATCAAGGCGGTGGGCCAAGGCGCATACGGCTGCGTGATTGCTGCTAGTGACACGGAGACGGGTCAAGCTCTCGCCATCAAGAATATTCCGAATGCTTTCAATGATCTCATTGATGCAAAGCGCATCCTTCGAGAAATCCGCCTCATGCGCCATCTCAATCACCCAAATTTGGTGAATTTGCTTGATCTGCTTCGCCCACCGACTCTGCAAGAGTTTAATGACGTTTACATTGTGACAGATCTCATGGAAACTGACCTGCATCGTGTCATCCACTCGAATCAATCGATCAGTGACGACCACGTACAGTATTTTTTGTATCAGATGCTGGTTGCTATCAACTATGTGCATTCTGCTGAGGTGCTGCACCGTGACTTGAAGCCGTCCAACATTTTGGTCAACTCAGATTGCGATTTGAAACTGTGTGATTTTGGCCTCGCTCGTGGTATCCAGGGTATGGACTCTGGTCTCACCGAGTATGTCGTCACTCGCTGGTATCGCGCCCCAGAATTGCTGCTTTCGTCGAAGTATGACAAACAAATGGACGTGTGGGCTATTGGATGCATTTTGGCCGAGATGCTCGGGCGGCGGCCACTTTTCCCTGGTCACGACTATTTGCACCAGCTGAAGATTATTATGGATGTTGTTGGCTCGCCGTCAGAGGACGCGCTGGATTTCATCACCAACCCGAAAGCAAAGCGATTCATCTTGCGTCAGCCGAAAAAGCCAAAGGTACCGTTGTCATCCGTATATCCGCGTGCAACTTCACAATGCCTCGATCTGCTGGAGAAGATGCTAGTGTTTGATCCACGTAAGCGCATCACAATCCAGGACGCCCTCGCACACCCGTACTTGAGTTTGGTACGCGATCGGTCTGTGGAGAAGACGTGTCCTACGCCGTTTGATTTTGCATTTGAGAACACTGACTTGACCAAGCAGAAGCTACAAGAACTCATTTTTGAGGACGTGTGTGCGTTCCATCCAGATGCTCGCATCTCTGATACAGTCATTTCATCCGCCTCTGCTGCGGCGGATAACACCCCAAGTCGATCTCATGGCCTCTCAAGAGCTGATTCCACTTCGGCTCCCAGTTCAAAGACAGCTGCTCCAGCTACTGCTACAGCTGTCACATCAGTGGCTGTGCCGCCCACGCCAGTGTCTCTCGTGGCCCCGGCGAGCCTGCAAGTCCCGGCACAGAAGATCCCAGTTGTAGAAAAATCTATCGGTGTTCGGCAGCCTCCTGCTCAAGCACGTTTGTCTCCAGATGTCGTGCCTGTCCCCAGTGCAACTTCAATTCATGAATCTCGTGCTTCGGAGATTCCTCAGGATGCTTCGCCAACACCACAACCGTCAAGATTAAGCCCAACGAATGCGCTAGTATCGTCATCGCCTGCTTTATCATCGCCAATGCCAAATGTGTCCGTCGAAACCAAAGAGGAAGAAGAAGAATCAGCATCGACGCATGTCCACGAAAGAAGTGCTCAAGCAGAAATTGCCATCGAGATCATACCGACACCTGCTCACACTGCCGAGGATTTGGCAGAAGAAGCGACAGCAGCACCATCTCTCGACGATATTGGAAGCAGCTCCATTCACAATGTATCAGTAACAGAAGCTACGGTCACGACCGATGAAAATGGTGCCACCGACCACGATGCACCTAATAGCACAAGCAGTGGCAGTGAAGGTGAGGATGAAGGTGAGGATGAGCTTGCAGATGCACACGAGTCGGACAAGGAAATCGATCTATCGACCTCCTCACCGAAGAAGCAAAATGAACAGGCGGAAGCTCTCCTTACACCATCATCGGTGGTGTGAGAGGTCCTTCAAGGTTAAAAAGGGTGAAATGTCCACGGAGATCGCAGCAAGAGTATTGCTCATGTGCCATCCCCTTTTCACACTTTAGGACAGCTTTGACCTCTAAAGCCTAAAGTACACGGAAAAGCGCGAACTATGGATTGTTTCACCACGCGCGCCTCCGTATATGCACGAGTTGGAGCCCAATCCTCAGGCTTGTAAGACAAGGTGCGGAAAACTGTTAATGAGAGCAATGCTTGACGAGGCGACAAGAAGCCTGCGTGGAAGTCAACGTGAGCACGGTCTCAGAACTGGATAAAATGAACTGAATGCTTATTTGACGACTACATTAACCTCTTCTGTTGATTAGCATTAACGTGTTTGTGGCGATGAAGTAGCATCCTTCAAGTGCAATTGCAATCAAGATCTAATCTACGTATACACTTCGCCGTGTTGGCAGCGTTTCCTCGAGACCTTGTCGAATCACAGTAGCGTAAAGCTGGATAAGCTCCACACTGGTTGGGATTCGTTGTAGTCCTTGCATGAGCACAATTTCTTGTCGGATTTGAGCTTCACAAGGTTGTAGATGCATTGAAACACGCTTTTGATAGTAAATGTCGAGCACGTCGTTTGCTTGCAGAGACATCGACGTCAAAGACAAGAGATCTTGCCAAGTCGCAACAAACACATTTCGCCAACAGACTTTCCCTTTGACTGACTCCTCTCTGCTGCTTCCAAGTCGCATCAGAGATGATTCAGTCATGTAGCCAAAGTATCGGGTCACAAGTGTCGCCCAAAGCTGAGAGCAATTCGTGATATCGTGTTGCAATTGACGATTTACGAGGCTGAGGTTTGAAATCGTGATCGCGTCGAGGTATCGACAAACGTTGAGCTCTCGTAACTCTGACGGCAACTGGAGCAACGGTGACGTTTCCATCGAATCTTCTGCCTTGATTATATTCCAAAATAAAGGTCTGACACAAGACAACTAGTGATCAACAATGAATATTAGAGCGAGTCCCCACATCTCGGCAGAGGAAGAATGCGAGGGCAGAGGATGCAATCACGAATTTCTCTTCACCATCTGCTGAATCATTGACGTCTATTCCGACCAATTCAGCTGCTGCAATTAAAAGGCCGCTCTAAGCGTGCGGGTTTCGCAGTACGAGAATGACCGAGTCTCCGCGCAGAAACATTTTGCTGACAAAGCGGTCCTTGTTGACGGGTTTAGCTGCCTTCTTGCCCTTGCCTGACTTGGGCACCTCCGTCCACATTTCCTTGACGTTCTCCAGCACCATGTTGCAGTGACGATCAAACGCCTTGACGCGGGCTAGTAACTTGTGGTTATTGCGCACATTGATAAGCACCTGCGAGTTGTTCTTGACGCTGTGCATCAATACAGACAGCGGACCCTTCTGGAACTCCTCCTCGTCCTCTTGCACACGCTTGAACTCGTTCTCTCCAGTGCTGTCGATACAAGTTGAAGGCAGCACAGACACAGTTGCATACGATAACAGTACTTAAGCTCTTGTCCGATGAATTACTTACAGTAGATGACGCATGCGATGCAGATTGCGTACCTGGCCATGGTGTCGGAAATCTTGAAATTTGAATGGAAGCTTATTTTCGCACTTAAACGATGATATGCCGTACATCGATAGCAATTTTGCTCCAATAAATTAATTTTGTCAAACCAAGAGCTATTTTGACATTGTGTTCGAAGAATTGCTACAACGAGCCTTCACGGATGTTGAGAGCGCCGATGTCGCATTGAGCTTGTGGACCGTCACTGTCAGGAAGTCTACTCCGAGATCGATGATATTCACGCGAACTTTATCAATTGTATAGCTTGTGTCTGTGTGCACGGCAACGGGTAGGCTGTTTGCCGGATCTTCCACATATTGTCGCACCCTCGAGAGATTCCCGCGACTGGTTGCAACAATCCCACTTCATTGTTAGCATGCATTATGGACACCAAGCACGTTTGCTCCGTAAGTGCGTCCAACACACCCTGCACTTGGACGCAGCCGAAGCAGTCGACAGGCAGAAGTGTCACTCGCTGTTTCCTGTGTCTGCGACGTACACGAGAGCGCACATCAAGCTCAATGTAACTACACTGCATGATTGATACGTACGTATGATAAAGCGAGTCGAGGGCTACAACCTGGCGTATCGCTGTCGATGAAGTTGACAATGGACAATTGGTAGACAGTAATGCGCCACGCCTTTGGCTTCTCTTAGTTTGAGACCATGCGCCAACGAAGTGTTGTTGAGAAGAGCGCGTTCTTGGAAATGACAGTGGAAAGGAAGTACAAGTATGTTGCTAGTCGCCTCTTTGCCAATCAAGTCACGGTACGATGCGTCACTTTTACTGTTTCGATTACAGACGGAGGGCGAGAAGAGGACCGACAAGAAGTCGTTCGCGTGTTCAGTGGTTTCTCTTGGATACGTGTCAGACGTCGTCATTGGCCTTGACTGTGTGATGCGGTCGCTGCGTACTGCTGTGAGAGAGGTTCGCTATCCGCAGCAAAGGAGGCGACAGAAAAGGAAGAAATAGGACTAACTGGTCTGGATTCGCCCCTAAAGCGTCGTGATGAGCGCGATATCATACAAGTGACTTTGAAGGAGTACCGTCGCATGGCTGACTTTATGAGAAGATCCTTGCAGAGATGCCGTCGTTCAAGACCGCGAGCTACACGAAGTACCTGGAGCGACTGCAGTCCTTCTGCAGCAACATGACGCTCCCGCTGAACTTCAGTGCAGACCTGCCGTTTCTCTTCTTCCGGAAGCGTATGGCTTCATGCGGAGCCTGCACAAGATGATAGACAAGCAATGTTAGATACAAGTCATTTATTTACGCATAGAAAAATAAATGTGGAGATAATCGGATTCGAGCGTATTGACTCTCGACATATGCAAAATGCCTTATTCTCTGCTCCCTCACTAGTAGCCAGCTTAATCCAAGTCCATCTTGTCAGCCTCATCCTTCTCGTCAGCAGGTGCGGCCTCAGTCGGCTCCGGAGCAACAGGCGTCTCCACCTTTGGTTGGGGCTTCGGCTTAGATGTGATCGGAAGCGCCACTGCGCGTACAGTCACTATTTTGCTGCGGATGGAAGCAGACGTGAGAACTGGTGCATCCATTGGGCTCAAGTCTGCCTGTTTCGTAAGGCCGTCGAACAGCCACGTCTCGGCGTCCACACATGCCTGGCGAAGCTTCGTCTTCTCGTCCTCAGTCCAGTGCGAGTACGCGTCGTCGCCCGAGTTGACCATGCGTTTGTATTCCTCCAGCACAGCCGTCAACTCAGCCTGGGCAACACCACGTTCCGTGCTTTCCGTCAGCCGAAATTCCACAGGTGAGGACAACTTGCGCAGGTCGTCCAGCTTTTGCTGGTATACAGACTTGGTGCTGTCGAATCCTTCGTCTGTGTACAGCCAGTCCTCCGTCCCGGTCAGCTTCGCCTCAAGGTTGCTCTTCTCGTCACTAGTGATAAAGCTAGCCAGCTTGTCCGAAACCTGGTTACGCATTTCGTACACGAAGCTTTCCAATTCATTACGCTTGTTGAAAGTCTCCTCGATCACACGATCCTGCTGCGCCATCTTCAGCTCCTGCTCAGTGGCAGAGG
Source organism: Pseudoperonospora humuli (assembly GCA_003991265.1). Taxonomy (NCBI): domain Eukaryota; phylum Oomycota; class Peronosporomycetes; order Peronosporales; family Peronosporaceae; genus Pseudoperonospora; species Pseudoperonospora humuli. The sequence continues at coordinate 2,872 of NQFO01003100.1, read as the reverse complement.
ACACATCCGTTGTCGATAGACCGCCAACCTGCGACTGCACAGTCAGCTCAACCTTACGGAAGCGCTTCTTTTTGGGCTCAGCAGGCTTGTCCTCCTTTTTGCCTTCGCCCTCCTTCTCGTCACCCTCAGCTTCAACAGGTTTCTCCTCCTCCTTGATCTCCTGCATCAGCTGTGAGGATGCCACAGAGAATAAGCCATTCATATCCTGCTGCACGTTTACGCGGATCTTAGGGATCTCAGCTCCAGCCTCCTGGGCAGGCATACCCGAAATGGTGAACTTGCCGATGTCCATCACGTAGTCAGGCGGCAAATAAGTTTTGGCCGACTCGTCGTACGCAGCGTCGACCGAGAACGCCTTGTCGCGACGGAAAGTGATGCGCTTTGTCTTGGGATACTCATCCTCGCGGCTAAGAATTACGAGCGAGCTGTCGTCAGAAGCTGGAGCCTCCATGTTCACGTCTTCGTCGTCGTCAGCCGCGTCCGTAGCAGTAGAGGCACTGCCATCCCATGACACACGAATAGGCAGGTGCACACGGTCCGTAACGCTAAACTCTTTCACCTTAAACATGGGTGACAGGATGGCACAGTTCAGGGCACAACCACGGGCCACCGACTCGTCAGCGTTCAGAGTCGTGCTCAGACCGTAGTTCTGTTGCTCCTTGTCTAGACCCAATACCTCTGCAATATGGCGCTTGACGCTGGTCACACGGGTACCACCACCCACGATCTCGACATTTGCCAGCTGCGATTTCTCCACGCCAGCATCAGCAAGAGCGCGCTCAATTGGGGCGCCCAGGCGCTTCAGGAGCGGGGCGATAAGTTCCTCGAACTCTTCCAGTGTCACTTGTGCATTATAATCGCGGTCGTCTGCCAGACACTCGATGTTGAGGTGCGTAGCCGATACACCGTACGGACTGAGGTTCTTCTTAGCTTTCTCACAAGCTGAGAGCAGTTTAATGCGCGATTTCGGGCTGTCAAGAGGGTTCGTCTTGTATTTCTCGGCGAACTTTGCGGCTACGTCCTTGGCAATAGCCAGGTCAAAGTCGCGTCCACCGAGGAAGCGGTCAAAGGCGGCTGACTTGACCGTGAGACGGCCTTGTACGAAGGCAACGATACTGACCGTGTAACTGGCGTGGCCCAGATCGATGAACATAACGTACTGAGGCTCCGACTCGTGGAATAGGTTGCGGGCCGACTTGTAAATGCCGTAGGCAAGGGCAATGGCTGTGTGCTCGTTAATGAGGCGCAAACAGTTTAATCCAGCGATCTTAGTCGCATTGAGCAGAGCGCGACGCTGCACGTCCGTGTAGAATCCAGGACACGAGAGCACGCAGTAGGCGGGGTTCACACCTTCGTTGGCAGCAGCTGCAATGCTCTGCATCTTATTGAGGACCATGGCCACCACTTGTTCGCAGGAGAAGGTCACAGGTTCGTCGTTGTACTTGAGCACGATGCCCACGTCACCACTTGAGAGCTCCACACACTTGTAAGCGAGTTGCGCGATCTCTTGCTGCACCTCTGCGTGCTTAAATTTGCGACCAATTAGACGTTTAACGTCCGTCGCCGTGTTCTCGTAGTGCATACGCGCCATGCTGATAGCTGCCTCGCCAATAAAGCGCTGTTTCCCCTGCACACAGACCATATTGGGATTCTTCCTGTTTGAGTTCTCATTCAGGATAATGTCGATGCCGCCACGCTTGGCTTGCCCAATGACGCAGTCCACGTTACCAAAGTCCACACCGATTACCGACATGATTTACTGTAAAAGATTTCGAGAGGAGAAGTTCTACTGCGCAGCTTCCGAAATAAAAGTGGCTCGCGAGTTGGTTGGGGAGGGGGTCAACGTTGGTGATTCTAGAACGTATCTAGTAAAAAGCCTGTATTTTCGCATATCAATGCGACAATGCATGTCTAATATCTGCTTTACACGTGTCAAATACCCTCTACAACTGAATCTCACTGCAAGCTCAAAATATCAACTATAGCTGCCCTTTATCGATTGAACTGGCAGCCATTCAATCTCACTGGCAAATTAGATGCACGGCTTACTAATTGGGGATCAACGTAGCTGCTATTATCGAGCAAAGTGGCGGAGATAAGTGATGTAGATGTAATAGTACTCGTCTCTCCTGGCCACGACGGTTGATGTGTACATGCAGTAACTTACACGTGTCAAGAACCTTCTGGAATAACGTACTATCTACAATTTCCAAGTTATATTATTATTGATTAATGACGTCGCCGCTCATCGACACTATATAGTACATCATCACTGTGTCTAAGAGTGATTAGGGGTACGCTCTTTGCTCTTATATGGGATGGCTGAGCGGATGTTGAGCAGACATTCTCGATGCAATTAAACTTGTTGCGGCATTCAAACATCCTGGGACAAGACGAAAAAGAAACATGAACGTTGCTTTCTTTTGAGACGGGGAATCATAATTTGCCCCGTCAGCTGCTTCATCTGCGCGGAACATGGCGGTCAAGCGGATAAATGGCATCATCAAGAAGCTTGATTGGAAGGAAGTCCAAGCTGCTTTGCTTTCTGATGAGCGCGATGACGCGGATCCTGGTTTTGAAGTCTGCGAAGCCTCGTTGGAAGACTGGGAGAGATATGTCAAGACGGAGAATCAAGCACTGATGTCCAGRGCGATGGCATTTGAAGGTGGCAGAATCTACATTGTCGAACTACCATCTGGTGTTCATGAAGGCTTCTGTGGTTTCCTGGACTGCGCCATCTTGACTGCGACTGGCACGGGAAATCAGCACTTGGAATCACGAAGATCGAGTTACGTTGAAAGCCTCCGCAAGCTTGAGCCCGATTGTAGTTTTGGTCCTGCTCCTGGTGTTGGTGCCATTCGTCCCGGTGGCA
>NQFO01003097.1:0-23293 GCA_003991265.1 Pseudoperonospora humuli | reverse complement strand
AAATAGCGTCAATCCGTTGATCGCGATGTGTACTATGGTGGACGTCGTGAAAGCAGGAAAAAGCGAGAGCCTCCGGATTTCTTTTTCTAGACTCCCTTCTTGTTCAGCGTCTTTGCCATTTTCTCTCCACACCGTGCTCTACATCTCCCATCAAATGTAAGCGCCATTCAATTTTGTTAAAAGAATCTGATTTGGTCACAGAATCCACTCTTTGCTTCACTCGATATCATCTGGTATGCGAACGCCTCACATCTGCAGCGATCCGTCTTGTCGGTACTGGAGCACACTTGCACGATGATTTCACGGCTTTTTCTGTTCCTTCTTCTGGTCAATGTCAAGCACTCGAAACGTCATATGTACGCAGACTCGAAGACACTTGAAGAAGTTCTCACGCCAGCGTTGACTGCCGCACTGCCCGTACAGCACTGACCGATGACCGAAGAAGGTTTGGTCGGTGGAATCAGGGAGAAGGGATGACATCGCACATCAGAACATGCGAAGGCTACAATGACATGCCGCGGCTCCATCTGAATCTAGTTCATCGCATTGAGCGCTGCATCGAATCTCATCTTGGAGAAAATGTCACTGCAGATCGTATTGAGCCGCCACACGACACTCGTCTAGCCCTTGTCCTTCTTGGACTCATTCTCCTTGATCGTGCAAGAAGACGTCTTTCTCTGCGGTTTGAATTGAGTACTATTGCTATGTGACGTAACATTCTTCCATTGCTTCCATTGCTTGCATTGCTTGGGCTTGTAATATCTGGCATTCCATCTCCATCAACTTCAGCAAATTCTAGCTCTGCTCTTTGATATTTCAGTCGTCCGTTTCCGCCATGCTTACGAATAGCAGATGAATGTCACCGTCGAGGTCTTGACTCTTGTTGACGGTCTCTCACTCGTCCGAACACTCGTCGGTCTTCTTGCGCTTGCGTCTGGTGACGTGAATACAAAGAGGATAGACTCCGCTATAGTCTTGTTCTGCTTCGCTCACTCGGCAGCCTTTTCAGTCAATGTAGCCAGGTATTCGGAACTGACTTTCCCCACGAGATACGCTCCGCTCAGATCATTCTTCAAACCTGATGTTGCCACATCGAGCGACCAAGTCACGGCTCTTTCAATACGTCTTTTTCTTCGAGAGAGAGAGACGACCGTCATCAACGATCACCTTCGTACAGAGCATTATCGCTGTCTTCTCCAGCGATTTCCATTCAAATGTTGGCGATGTGACGCGTATCGCAAGACGTCGATGACAATTGCTGTCAGATGTTTCCACAAGTTGCAATTGCGATGGTGAATGCCGTCGTGTCAACTGTGGACGCTGTAGACGAAGACCGAAGCCCAAACATGATTCACACACCAAAGACTTGAAGCAGCAGCTACGGGCAGCTCATAACCCGCATGTGTAGCGTCACATGAGCAGTGACAAGTCGAATGTTCCGCTGCAATTTCAAAAGACAGACGTGTTTCTTGCTCAACGGTGTAGTTGTCTTGTCAAACGCGACGTGATCATAGCTCTTGGCATCCCATTTCTACATCTCCATGACAAAGTGTCTTTTCTTCATCGCAACACACCAACGTTTCACTTGTTTGAACGCAAGACGTTTCAAGAAAGTTCCTCCTTTTGACGTCCATCGCAAGGCTTTTCTTTCTTTGCCTCAGCTGTGTTCATTATTTCAATGTCATTGCTGTCGTTCATGGCGCTTTGGGGTCTCTAATCCCGTTCACGATCCAAGCTTTCGCGTCTCAGTGTCACTATAGATCCATCTAATTGCCGTCTTCCTTCCAGCATCGATGCATGACGAACCAAAATTCCATGATCTCCTATTTGTACGCACGTTTATCAAAGTATAAGACTCCGAATAATGCTGTCCCATTTTTGACACTACATGAACATCTGATTGACGAAGACGGCACATCGACAATCGTGCCGCTCTCGCTCTCTCTCACATTGCAAGTGGTCAATGAAATGCCGGTACAGAAAGAAGCCCATGCCAACGGATCTATCGCAATTCATACAAAGCGTGTGGTCAAGAACCCAGATTGAATCACGACGTTTCTGTCTTTCTGGTCTTTTTCATCAAAGACCTTTCGAAAACACAAAAAAGGGCTAAATCCGCAGCGCTTTTGCTTTAAGAACTTCAGAAAGTTTGGGATCACTCAAAAGTCTTACATTGGTCAATAACTTACTCAATGAGTTAGACAAAAGCATTTCTTGCTCAAACTTTACACTGTCGTGCTGCTGCGACAATTATGCTGGATCTCACTTGATTGGCTGTTCTGTGGATGATACCCATTAATTTCTATGAGAAAGTTCAATATCACCCCCAGCTGGCTCTCCTGCCGTTCCGTCGCAGTTGAATGGCCCACCTCTCAGTGTTATTTTTCCAGTATGGAGACCGCATGTCTTCCTGATATTTTGTTTGGCGACGTTTTGGACGGAGTTGCAGTCGACATGGTCAATGATCAACACGACAAATTACTCCAAGCGATGCGTACGTTTCACTTGCTTTTCGGTCATACAAACGTACCCAAGGAGTTTGTGGTGCCATATGCAAGTGCATCGTGGCCCCAAGGAACTTGGGGACTGCACTTAGGTCAACTCATCGCCAAGAGCAACGACATGGGACAAGTTTACCATAATCAAGTCGCTCTTACGTCTGAGAACACAAATGCTGCTGAGCAGTCTTGGAAACATCAGATTTTGCCGCTGTTGCGGATTTTTTATCATGAAAATGGCCACTGTCATATTCAGAGCAATTTTATGGTTCCGAAATGGGCACCGTGGCCTCAAGACGCGTGGGGACTGAACTTAGGGGCGATCGTCAAGCAGATACGAGACGGACGCTGTTATGCAGATCAAGCGACTCGAGATCGAGATGCATTGGAAAAGTTGGGATTCTTGTGGGATCCAATCGATGTCAAGTGGCAGGAGTGTATTTTACCGGCTTTAGTCACATTTGCCGATGAATGTGGCGACAAGGAAGCGATGACTTGCGATTTTGTGGTTCCTTCGAAAATGCCTTGGCCCAAGCAGACATGGGGCTTTCAACTTGGGAGGTTCCTGACTGATTCGCAGTGGAGAGAACAATATTTTGTACAGATTGCTCAAGACATGCATGTATTGGATAGTTTAGGCTTTGAAGTGCAATTTTCAGACTCGACATGGGAGCAACAAGTTGTGCCGCTGTTGACGTTATTCTCGACGGTTTTTCCAAACCAATTGAAGCTTCATGAGGACTTTGTGATTCCACAGAAATTGCCATGGCCTAGGAAGATGTGGGGGTTAAGACTGGGAAATATCTGTGCACGAAACGCTAATCGCATGGTAGAAGTGGAAAAGGAATGGAGACAGAGATGTGAGTCATGTGAGCAGTCGCCGCACATTTCTGAAGAGAAGAATGAGCAATGGAGGAACAAGATTTTGCCAGCTTTAGTAACTTATGTTGAAGTGTTTGGAAGCTGTCGCATCAAAGGACAGTTCACTGTGCCGTCTCAATATCCGTGGCCAGAACAAACGTGGGGTCTGCGGCTTGGAGCAGTCATTGTCAACTTCATGCAGAATGGTACGCTCTTTGAGCAAATTGGACGAGACGCAGATCGTCTAGATACACTGGGGTTTTCCTTCAAGCTATATGAAGGTCCTTGGGAGCACCATGGCGCTCCGTTATTAAATATGTTTTCAAGTGTTTATCCGTGCAGGACAGTACCAGATAACTTTGTGGTGCCAGCTGAAGCACCATGGCAAGAAGCAACGTGGGGCATCAAGTTCGGAAGGATCGTTAGTTGGAATTCTGTCCACGTGACTGAGATTGAGAATGAGTGGAGAACGCAAGTATTGACTGCTGTCAAAGTTTACCGCAAAGCGAGAGGAAAGAAACCAATTGGAGAGAAGTTCGTGATTCCGTCTCAATACCCGTGGCCGCCACAGACATGGGGAATGGATCTAGCGCACATTCTCCATCGTCTTCACATTGGTGAATGCTACGACGGACATGTTGCCTTGGCCAAGGCCTCGAATGCTAGACTTCAAAATCTTCTCCATCGGCGTCAAGACGAAGACTGGGTGTTGATTTTTGCAGCGTTGAGAATGATGTCAAAGACATATGGCCACTGCAATGTCAAACCTCATTTTGTCGTTCCTGGACAACCTCCGTGGCCTAAAACTGTGTGGAACTTACAGTTAGGACAAATTATTGCAAATATGGAGATGACTGGCAACTTCTTTTCGTACGTTGGACGATTTGCCGATCGTTTGAGCAAGCTAGGCTTTAAGCTAACACTCTCGCCTGCCGTATGGGAAAAGAAAGCTGCTCCTCTCATCGCTACGTTTGCTAAGCTTCAGACTCGAGATAAAGGTTCGTCGCAGATTGGCTTGGGTTTTACCATCCCGCCAACGGAACCTTGGCCGAAAAACGTTTGGGGAGTCAAACTTGGAACTCTCATTGAGTGGAATAGAAGCCTTTTGGAAACGATTGAGCGTGACTGGAGGGCGCAAGTGCTGCTGGCCATTGAGGTCTACCATTACGAAACCGATAACGATGTCGTACACGATAACTTTGTGGTACCTTCGCGCTCTCCATGGCCATACAAGACTTGGGGCAGGACGCTTCAGCATCTATTTCCCTGCATCCAGAAGGGACAGCACTACGACGGACACATTGCTCTAGCTGATTACCCTTTGGACAAGGCTTGCGTGGTGTCAAGCAGTGCAAATGAAAAGTGGAAAACAGTCGTTTTACCTGCTCTTCACGCGTTTGCCACAGTGTTCGGCCACTGCTCGGTTTCAGCCGATTTTGTTGTTCCATCGCAATGTCCGTGGCCAAAGGAAATGTTTGGACTGCAACTGGGAAGTATCGTCTCGGATATGGAAACGCATGGACTTTACTTTGCAGAGGTTGGACTCAATGCCGACCGACTTGAAGCATTGGGCTTCAGCTACAAATTAGCCGATACGGCGTGGCAGATGTACGTTGCGCCTTTGCTCAAGATGTTTGCGACTCAATTCCCCCATGAGGTTCTGCCCGAGGATTTCGTCGTACCTCCGAAAAATATTTGGCCTCAGAAACTGTGGGGGTTGAGACTTGGTAAGATTGTGTCGTGGGCCTGTCGGTTTGCTTGGAATCACAAACAGACACAATGGAAAGAGCGTGAAATGCCTGAGAACACGCGTCTTGCAGGTGAATATGGCTACTGTAAAGTACCAGCTAGTTTCAAAGTTCCGTGTGAACTTCCATGGCCAAAACCAATGTGGGGTTTGCAAATGAAACAGTACCTTCACCAGATGAACCAAAGCGCTGATCTCTTTCTTCCGAGCGGGTTGCACTGTATGATGAAAGAGCAAGTATTTGGGTTTGTTTTCAAGCTAGAAACAGAGGGGATGAAACATGAGGAACCTGAACACGACGGCAATAGCGCAGTTGTGTCTCCACAGCCCGAAGAAACGGAAAGCTGCTTAGGCAAACGTCCATGCACTGAGACGAAATATCCTCGACAAGAAGATTGGATTGGCGAATATTCGCCTAAAGCTCGCAAGGCTCGAGTGGAGAGGTTTTGGAAGAAACGACAGGAGCGTGTGTGGGAAAACGATGTCAAATACGATGTACGGAAAGACCTTGCAGACGCCCGACTACGTGTACAGGGACGATTTGTGACTCGACAGGATGAGGAAACGATGCAAGAGCTTCTCTGCTTTACGTGATTGCCCAATGCTGCTCAAAAACATGACAGTCGTACAGGTAAAGAAGAACTCTATAGTAATGAAAGAAACAGACACACATTACCATTTCTCTGGGTACTTCAAAAGTTGTCTTGGTTTGATCTCCTCATGCCTTAGCCATCAACCGTGTGGCATCAGAGAAAAATCTGCAGCAAACTCCACGCCAACGTGTTAACTGCGCCGTCACTTCTCTCAAACGCGTTCTGTTTCGTCGTAGATTTGAGAAAATCGCGCGGCTTGTAGGCGTGAAATGCGTCGATGCTTGGGAAATACAGACGCACATCGTTGGTGAAAGCACTGGCAACAATTGACGTGTTTGCAGCAAGCATTTGCATTGCCATGCACGTTGTCGAGCATGAAGTGCGGCCACAAAACGCAATCTTGACGGGCCAATTGTTCTCCTTTACTTCGTCGGCATTTCCTGGCTGTTCTTCAAAGGCGACACCAATGCCCTGGGCAAATGCTGGATATGCCGGGTTTCGAGTCTGCACGATTTGTGCGATTGACTTTGCCGTAAGCAGCTTGGAATGACGACCCTGTTCGTGGAAAAGGTCCGTGTAGATCGTGTGCATGTCTTGCGCGGTGGACAGCAGCCCATAAAGACTGTTTTCGAGGCCCTCGTAGATAGCACAGGACCCTGTGCTCATGTGGTGCAAATACTTTTCACTGTGAACATTCCGTTCGACCAAAGGATCACTGCCGTTGGGCTGTTGATACGCGTAGAACTGCACGTATCGGTCCACCACTGCATGTCGAACTCTTACCGTCTCCTTGAATGGGTCAAACGTCGTAAGTTTCAAGCCCAAAGGCTCGAAAATATGTTGCTCTAAGTATTCTTTCATGGTCAATCCACTCAGTTTCTCCACCATGTAGGCTAAGAGTACGTAGTTCTCCGTTGCGTACTTGTAGCTTGTCCCTGGTCGAAACGCCAGTGGCTTGTCAAGAAACGTTCCAATCTGCAGCCCAAAAGCTCCCATGGTCTGCACCGTGTCTTCCACGCTACTACGAATTCCCGACCCCATGTACATCAAGTGCTGGAACGTCACCAATTGACACTCCGACTCGGTCTCAAGTGTTGGACACCACGTCGTCCGATTCGTTTCAAGTCCAAATTTCAGCCAGTCCTCCTCCACCCAATGCTCACTTACTGCACGCTGTAGATCCACAAGACCTCTCTCTTGTAACTGGTGCATTGCCACTGCCGTAAGTAGCTGCACGTGCGCGCCCATGGGAAAGACACTGTGCTCCTCCATTGGTAGTTCGAACGGCACATTGGCGAATCCCATAGCCTGTTGAAGCTGCTTTTGTCCGTTGTGGCTTAGACGCACAATCCCTGAAAAGTTCTTGCTGTGCTGGTATGCATCCAGTAGCGAGCGCAGCTCTACTGCGCGCTCGTTGCGTTGTGCAGGCCACGACTGCGCCATGAGCAGTAGCGTAAGCAGCGCCGCGGCCACGAAGCCTACAGTGGCGCGTCCAACAATGTTGGAGACACGATGACGCTGCTGACGCTTGCGTTGACGCTCGTGATAGCTCGACAGCTGCTGCTGTAGCGAAGTACTCGCGTTGCGATCGACCAGAGGAAGCTGCTCGTCGTCGTTGGGCATTTTGGGAATCAGGATATCGAAGCTGAGGGGTGTATGAGACGTGTGCACAGTTGTAATTTGTAAGTGGATGAGGTGGAGCTCCTCGCATAAGTGCGATTAAATATGCAATTGTGTCAAAGCTTGAAAGAATGGAGGACGGCGCATGCGCCGAGTGACGAAGTGGCGTTGATCCAGCGAGGAAGAGCGAGGTTGATGAAGGATGAGGCGCAAGTCCAAGTGTCGTATGCACAAATGTATCGATGGCAGCAAAAGTTGCAAGAGATTTTGAGTCGAAATGACGAAGTGGACGAGTGGCTAATCGGGATCAACCTGGCACCATTTTCGATGGAAGAGACTGCAACGATGTTGCTCATAGCGGAGCAGAGACGCTGGACCTATGTACCTATCGATATCCAGCTTCCAATCGCTAGGCAACTCTCAATGCTGCAAAGTATCGGAGTACAACGTCTTGTGACGATGACAGGTAGTGACTTGGCCAACGTTCTTGTCAACGACAAAGAGCGACGTGAGCTGAACACGCGAACACTTGATATGAGCATGGATCCATTTCTATCAGTGCAAGTGTTTGCGTTCTCAAGCAATTACTTGCACGCAAATGGTGAGTCAAGTTTAACGTCAAGAAGACCACGAGACTGTCGGGATCTTGTAGCACCATTGTATGTGCTTTTCACGTCTGGAACGACTGGCAAAGACAAGAAAGTTCTGGGAACACGAACAGGTGTATGGACACGACTGGAGTGGATGTGGAAGACGTACCCATTTGCTAAAGATGATAGAAGAACGAGAGAACGCGTGCTACGAGCAACAAAGCTATCGTTTGTGGACTCAGTGTGGGAAATTCTTGGTGCCTTCTTGCAACGTGTACCATTGGTTCACTTGCAAGCTTCACAATATCAAGACGACAGTAGCAGCTACTCGTACACGACAAATGTTGTGCTTGACGATAGTCTGCGCTTTCTAGAAATACTCCGTAGCGAAAATGTGACTCGTTTTACTGCAGTGCCAAGTGTACTGGAAGTTTTACTGCTACAAACAAGCAAGATTGATCGACAATCTTGCTTGGCTGGACTTTGCTTTGTGTTGAGCAGTGGCGAGGCATTGCCGCTTCATGTTCTTGAGCAACTCACTGCTGATTTACCCCACGTGACTATTCTAAATCTTTACGGTGAGGAACGTTGCGCTCTCTCTCTCTATCGATAGTCTGAGCTTACTCACCAATTTGTTCGTTGCAGGTAGCACGGAACTGAGTGGCGATGTCACTTGTATGGAGTTAAAAGCCCCTCTTTCGTCTTCTCAGATGACAAAATGGCAAAAGTTTGGTGTCCCCATTGCTTCCCTTGATTCCTGTGGGGTAATTGGTGGTGGCGAAACATCCCTCGTACTTCTATCGGAAGCGAATCAACATCGTTTGCGCAATGAATTGACAACAGTGATCTGGCCAAAGCCTAATGCTGCAAACTCATACAAGTCAACAGAGATTACCACGGGAATCCTTTACGTGTCAGGACCACTTCTTATGAATGGGTACATTGGTGACGACCACGGAGATGCGTTTGTTACGTTCAATTCAATGCAAGCGGGTCAAAACGTCAGCACTCGAGGGGTAGTTGGGCAATCCAGTCGGTGGTATTGTACTGGTGATATTTGCTCGGTGATTCAAAGCCACTTGTATTACTGTGGACGCAAGGACAATGGTGTGAAAATACACGGACAACGAGTCTTCATGGAGTCGGTGGAGCGAGCAGTACAAAGTGCACTCAGAGAAACGACGAAGCTTCAGCCCGATGACCAAAGCCAAGTCTTTGCATTCACAACCACGAAAAAAGTGACCAAGCATGCGTTGCTTGGGCCATGCATTGTGGCCTGCATCATTTGTGACAACGACTCCAGTAGCGCTGTAGTTACTCAAACTGCCAAGACAAGAGCGTTGAATGCGTGGATAGCCGAACACTATGGGCCGTCTTATATTCCACACGAAGTCTTTCGGATGCCAACAAGAGAAGTGCCACGTCTTGCTCATGGAAAAATTAATCGACGAGAGCTGGAGAAGGTTTTCAAGCGTTGTATCAACAATTGCAGCCTTCCACTGTCAATGACGCACACGAATACTAACGTGAAAAGCGCGTCGGAAACGCTCCTAGCACGTCTTTTGAACGAGCTTTTAGACATGCCTCTGTCTGATGACAATCGCGTCCGAACATTCCGAGAAATCGGTGGAAATTCATTGCTAGCGACTTTGTTCGTGCATGAGCTTCGTCAAGAGTTTGGCAAGTTTATCCTGACTGCTCAGGACTTGGTATGTCTGCTCTCTTGCTATGTCCGCAGTCCACGGCAATATGTGACTAACCACAAAATGGTGCTTTTATCTATTGTTTAGCTTGGAATGACAGTCGAAGACGTGCTGGTTGTATGCAGTTCAAGCGTTCAAACTCAAGAAAGTTCACGAAATACTAAGAGCGTAAAGCAATCGATTGAAGCTACAGCACAAACACGTACCTTCAACTCGAGTGATACTTTCGACGCTGCAAGTGAGCGCAAACGACAAAAGAAGACGCACTGTGGGTCCTCAAATGACAACGTTGATAGTGGAAGCAGTAGCAAGATCCACCAACAAAGCAGATTGACATTTGTATCGCGCTACAATCACTCGTCAGCAAGTGTCAACGGCATTTACCTCCCTACGTGCTTTCCTTCTCTCGTATCATCAGCAAAAGATACTGACTCAACATCGTCGTCATGCTTGCCGTGGGAGTGGAAACAAGCATGGCAAGCTGACATGGGGAAGTGCATCGATGCATCGCCCCTTGTAGTGCAGCGTCATGACCACAACGACATTGTTTGCTCAACTTGGGCAATTCTTGGCTCACACTCGGGCCAGTTAGTTTGCGTTGATGTGGAGGCAGCTGGACAAGAGCTTTGGCGAGTACAACTCGATGATCGTATCGAAGCGTGTGCTGCTATCAGTACAAAGCACGAAGTTGTGTATGTGGGGACGTACGCAGGAGATCTTTTCGCTCTGAGGTTACACTCTGGAGTCACGCTTTGGACATTCCACGCAAAGGGGATCATCAAAGCTTCAGCTTTGGTCATGGATGAGCAACAACTGGTAGTCTGTGGTGCATACGACAACATGTTGTACGGCTTAAACGCTGTGACGGGCCGCCAGCAGTGGGCAATCGACCTTGACGGCAGTCTGTTTTCAACCCCTCTCTATTGCTCATGGTCGGGACAAATATTTGCTGCTACTACAAATGGGGCCGTTGTCGCTCTACAATCGTCTTGCAAGTTTTACCGCGTTGACAAAGACTGGCAATTGCAGCTCCCGGCTCCAGTATTTGCAGGATTGAATGCTGATTACACTTCCAAGATGCTACTGGTGGCATGCGCAGACGGACACTTGTACGGAGTTTCCATGAGTACCGGTGACATCCAGTGGCAATGTCCGACCGACAAGCCAATTTTTAGCTCACCGTGCGTCTACCGACCAGGATTTGTTGTGTTTGGATCGCATGACGGTATGCTACGAAAAGTGGCTTGTCATAGTGGGAAACTCGTATGGACTACTAACCTCCATAGCGCAGTGTTTGCGTCACCAACCGTTGTTCGTCTTCTAGCGTCCACTATACAAAACGAGAACAATGATGACGATGATGACGATGATGGTGATCGCTTGATCTGTTGCGTGAGCACTACAGCTGGAAGCGTGTGCTTTTGCGACGAGAGCACAGGGTCCATTGTGTACCAAACGTGTGAAGAAAGTGGCAAAGCGATGAGTGGACGGATTCGTGACACTGAACTAGGTCCGCTCTTTAGTTCCCCAGTGATAATTGACAAGTGGTGCTTAATAGGCACGCGAACGAACCAGTTTTTGGGGTTTGAGCTGATTTACAGACAGTCAACGACACGTTCCAACAAGAAATCGACTACCAACTGAACGACGACGTCGTCCGGAGCAGTAGTTCGCAAAGTCTCCATGAGCGGACGTATAAAATGCGGAATGAAGGTCTTCCATCTTCACGTTTTCTTAGTTCTATCTACGACTGTGATTGGTGGATGGCTCTTAATCTGTCGCGTGACGTACCCAAAGGGGACGTCAATCCCTGTCATATCGGATTACTAAATCATGATCCAAGTCGTCCGAGTCATGACGTTGCTACGTGGTATCTCGACGTTGTGCGTCATTATGTGGGTCTATTTGTCCGTCGTTGCAGTCGAATCCTCAATTAGTCGACCGCATAATCTGCAGCGTCTGCAAGACTTTCGTGGCCATGAATATTTTGTGCAATTTGACGAGCATCAGTCCGAGGACGACTCGGTAGAGTTCCCTGTTGAGGAAGATTTCTTTTCCAACGCCATTGTGGACCATTTTGTCCCTGTTTCCAAGCGTGTAACATGGAAGCAGCGGTATCAAGTGAATGAAGAGTTTTGGGGCGGTCATGGCTTCCCCGTGTTTCTCTATATTGGAGGGGAAGGACCTTTAGGACCCAAGGCAATCACCAATCGCACTTTCATTCACTTCTTAGCGGAGCAACACCGAGCACTGCTGCTTGCACTCGAGCATCGATTCTATGGAAAGTCATACCCAACTAAGGACATGAGTCTGTCCAATCTTGTTTATCTGTCCAGCGAACAGGCATTGGCAGACTTGGCACGTTTTCACTCTTTCGTGTCGGAAAAGTATGGGCTAATAGATGAAAAGTGGGTGGCGTTTGGAGGCAGCTACCCAGGTAATCTAGCGGCGTGGGTCAAGTTGAAATACCCTGCGCTGTTTGCTGGAACCGTGGCAAGCTCGGCTCCCGTTCATGTAAAAACGAACTTTTACGAGTACATGGAGGTTGTTGGAGATGGTTTAAGATACTTTGGCGGCGGAGAGTGCTACCATCAAGTGGAACAGGCAATTATGCAGCTTGGACAGCTCATGGATGGAGAAAGAGAAGGTCGAGGGAAGGTGGACGAGCTGTTTAAACCGTGTTATCCGATGACGAACGAATTTGACGATTCAGTTTTTGAGGCTTCGGTGCTGGGTGCATTTCAGGATATTGCGCAGTACAATGGGATTCACGAGGGAGTCATGACTCTAGATCAAGTCTGTAAGCATTTTGCTGAACCAGGGGACGCTATAGAGAAGCTGGCTTCGTTCATTCAGATGGTGCGCGTAGGGGATTGTCTTGACTCCAAGTTTGAAGGCGCAGTGAACGGAACTGTCGAGGTGCTGAGTCGCGATCAGTTTGACGGAAAGAGCAGTGCTCGTCAGTGGGTTTATCAGACGTGCAACGAGTTCGGCTACTTTCAAACCACGACAAGTGTACGATCGCCTTTTCATGCGCTTCGTGCTGTGACGGAAACGAATAGTGGCACCGAAATTTGTAAGCGCGTGTATGACATGAACATTGCTCCAGACGTTGCTGGCGCCAATCTCGATTACGGATCGCTTGCGATCGTGGTGGAAGACGTGACTTTTCCAAGCGGCACCATCGACCCGTGGCATGCGTTAGCTGTACAAAATTCGACCAAATTGCACTCGTACTCGGCTGAAGCTGTGTTCATCGAAGGCACCGCCCACTGTGCCGATATGTACTATCCAAGCAAGAGAGACTCACCGCAGCTGCAGTGGGCTCATGCGAAAATTGCTGCACGAGTCCAAGGGTATCTCCAAGACGTTGACCATCGTCACAACTATCAAGTGACGTCATTGATCGCAGAAGAAGAAGCTATCGAGTAAAAAAGACTCTCTCGCCTTTAGCACAGCTAAAGACCATGTGCCGTAGCGTGTAGTGATGCATTATGCGAGAGTAAAGCTTAAGGTGCAGGAACTCGTCGTGTATATATCTGTCATGTTCTTGTCCCTTCCATCCTGGACTAAGTCCACGGTGAACGTCAGCTCTAAGGTATAGTAGACATTGGCTGTGCAGTCTTCTGAGTGATGATGAAATGGCCACGGTGGCTTCCCTTCTTCCACGGCAGCTCTCTTGCTGTTGACAAAGAATCTCTCTCACAGCAGTACACAGCACCCACATCTCGGTATCTAGTCCAATGACGAGAGTCAAACGTAGACCATCCCACCATGTATTTTGTTGAATATAATTCACTCACAGAGAGATGCGTCTGCGAAATTGTCGCTTCACCCGAGCAACAGTCATCAAAGAAGATCTGGTCAGTGTAATCAGGAGGAGAAGAGTCGGTTCCCGAGATCACATATCGAAGCATGTGAAGGTCCACAAGGTGATGCTTCCGTCTAAACCTGTTTCATCACTTGCGTAATGTGTCAGATCTTGTCTTGATCCATAGGATCAGACAGATCCTATGAAGCCAACACGCGACGCTTGTCGAGCTCCGTATAGTTGTATTTTCCCAATCCCAATCAATACCAGCTCGACATCACGTAGAAGCGTATCGATGACTGAGCTAGAAGGTGTCGTATCGCTCATCTACTTCAACACTCGTTGCTTCACTTCGCCTTGGTGGTACACACCAAAACGATGTGTCATCCCTTAGTTTTCCACAATTTGACTGGTTCACAAACCTCCCGACAACATTGTATCATTTGCTGATTCATTGATGGCCTCGTACGAGACTCCTCGCGTGGACGTAAACGCCAACGGTTGGGGCCCCACGGCACTTCCAAAGCAGTTCCTTAACGTCCCCTACGCGCCATTCAATAAAGGCGACAAGCTCGGCAAAGCTGCTGACTTTGTGTCCAATTATGCGCCGCGCGGCAGTCGTTACGCGCGCGATCCGTCAGGCGTGAACGCCGAGTTCCAGTACAAGCACGACTCGAAGGAGGATGCTACGTTCCAGCTGGTAGACACGTCCAAGGGCACGCGTCCTAAGACGGAGGACAGACTGCGTCCGACATGGAACCAGCAGCGCTTCGGTGGTCGTGGTGGACGTGGTGCTGGTGGCCGTGGCGGTCGCGGCAGCTACAATGACAAACCCGACCCGAATGCCGCGACCACGTCGTCGGCACAATTGCGCATGAAGGGCATGCAAAAGCAGAACAAGCGCTGGGACCGTCTGAGTAACGCACGTCGCCAGTTCACCTTCCGTCGTCGCGACGAGCCACAAGTGGACCGCGTGGCGTCCGTCATGGTACAGGATAGTTGGACCGTCATTGATCAGTTTGAGATGCAGCAGCTGACTAAGCTGCAAGCCAACATCCCCAAGAGCGAGGATCTAAAGTGGTGCGGAGAGCTGCGCGAGTACGACGCTACCTTTGACCGCCTCACCAGTCGCTCGAACACGCGTGTGCATCGTTATGACGACCGCGACTTTTACTACGTTACTACTACAGACGATCCAGTCATCGAAGAGTTTGCACAGCAAAGAAAAGCTACGGTCTTTGCTACGGACGCCATCTTGGCGCATTTGATGGCGTCCACGCGCTCCGTCTTTCCATGGGATATTGTGGTCCAGCGTGTGAACAATATGGTCTTTTTCGACAAGCGTGACGAGTCGAATTTTGACCTGCTCTCGGTCAATGAGAATGCTTCGGATCCTCCCGACGAAGACGACCCCGAGCACATGAACCACCCGGACCGCCTCAGCCTTGAAGCTACTATGATCAACCAAAATCTGTCGCAACAGGTACTCAAGAGTGGCAATGGAGCTTTCTACAAGAAATTTGACGATGCGAATCCATTTGCGAGCGAAGACGCCAAGCCAGCCAGCGGAGCGTACCGTTACCGAAAGTTTGATCTCGGTGGTGGCTTGAACCTTGTCGCTCGTTGTGAGGTCCAGGCTGTAGCTCTCAAGAAGGGCACGAAACAGTACGTGTCGACGTACGCACTGAACGAGTACGATCCCAAGTTCCCGGGTTCGATTGATTGGCGAAAGAAAATTGATTCTCAGGTGCGTGATACAATTCTGGCGTTGTGCCAAGCTGTGTGTGAGTGCATGTTTTATATCTACATGTTGGTGTGGGCGAGCCTGTGTGCCGGACTTTATGATTGTTCATATTCTATATACGCTATTCCTACACTCTTGGTGAGGAGAACGAAAGGTATGAAAGTCCGCTACTGTATGAGTGAAGCCTCTGTATGTGTAGATAGAAAAAGTTACTTGTGCTCGATGGTTGAGATGCTTTTCAGAATCACAGATCTTACACTGTTGATGAGGAAAAGTGATCCAACGAGAGCACTTGACGTAACTAACGTGTATGTGTGCGTGTGGTCTAGCACAAGTTGTTGCGCCGGTCTATATTTTCGATTCTATGAAAGTGCAGAGCTAAGTCATTGACTCGATGTGCATTTGTTTTGCTCTTTACAGCGTGGTGCGATCCTGGCGAATGAGCTCAAGAACAACTCGTGCAAGCTGGCCAAGTGGACGGCACAAGCGTTGCTGGGTGGCGTGGACGAAATGAAGCTTGGCTACGTGTCTCGCTTTAACTTTAAGGATCCGTATTCACACGTGGTGCTTGGTATGCAGTCTTACAACCCAAGCACGTTTGCCACGCAGATTGCGCTTAACCAAAACAACACGTGGGGTATCATTAAGATGCTGTCGGAGCTACTGCTTGAGCAGCCAGAGGGCAAGTACGTAATCATGAAGGATCCCAATAAACCCATCATCCGACTGTTCTCAGTCCCCCTCGACACTTTCGATGAAGAGGACGACGAGGAAGACGAAGACGATGAGTAAACACCGTTCTGTCGAGCCATGCGTTGTTGAATTTATAGATAATGAAGAATCCACGCCGTGCGTTATTGGAGCAATCCTCATACGGTCTTCGTGAGTCCACTGTGCTCCCCTTGACCACTTGAATCCGTATATGTGTGAAGCCACTACAAGCATGTTGCTCAGGTGGAACAAGTACCGACCCTAACTAAAGATTGAGCAACTCTAGGCAGGCATTGACCTGCGATTTGTATGAAAGCTAAGTAGCCACTTGTCGACAGTCAGACAGTGAGTGACTCAAGATTCTGACGACATGCTCAAACTTTGATTACTGAAGAACTGCGCTGAAGCAGTCACAGATAAACCCAAGCGCAAGCAATGGAAGCAATCAAAGTTTGTAGTGCGGTGTGTCTTTGAACTGGCCCCAAGCTCCCGATCAAATCTTCATTCAAACCGGATGTTGTCACGTCGAGCGACAAAGTCGCGAGTCTCTGTGTGCGTTTTTTTCTTCAAAGGCGGCAATTGATGATGGTCGCCTTTGAACAGAGCATCACCGATGTCTTTGCCGCGGGTTCTTTTCGAATGTTGGTCATGTGACGCATAGTGTACCCCACCGATCGCACGTAGCGTATCCATGCACCATGGTTTGTTCGAGGTAACTCATTAGCGATGAGAAGACCTCGATAATAACCTCTATCAAGATTTCTGACAAAGCTAGTCAGTGCTGTTTGCTACGTCGTCAATTGAGCGGCGATACCAGCTGCTTCGTGCACTATCAGACGTATTCATTGCCTTCTGGCGCTAATTGTGTGTAGGTCAGGCATCTGAATCGTAGGTTATTTCATTGCAATGGACCAAGCTTATTGGGTTGCTTACGTTAGAGAATATGGAATGGCTTTGCGTAAAATAGTGTCTGGCACAATCAACCCCGATTCTAACCAGATCGTTGGGTAAGGAAGGACAAGGCAAGACATGCGACTGTATTTTAAAGTCTTGGTCACGTAAACAACTGGGAGACAATTCTTTACCTTCCTGCTCGCGTATCGTTTTTAGCGCCCTTTATATGTCATTTCTACCACCGAATTGAGTTGCCCAAGCAAGACGAGAGCTTACGAACCATGTGATGATCACCAGCTGTTGTGTAGCTTAACAGAGTGTGGCATAGGCCATGAAACACCAGAAGGACCGTGGGAACTGGCAAGCTCCAGCTGGTCGATCCTCAACTTTAGACCCACATGCGTCAATTTGTGACATTCTTTGAACGACACCACCATCCACACAACACAAAACGCTCTATCCAAGTGAGAATTATTTTTGCTTAAATTTTGAGCTAGCCACACACCATCTAAACTGACGACTGGCAACGTAAACAGCCAGTTGCGCAGGCAGGACACATAACTTCCGGACAGACTTACCATGATCAGTGAGGAGATGCAGCGGACATCGTGCAAAGGCAGCGGAAATGAAGCGCCGGGACTAATGGGCTCCGAAATTCACGAACACTTGAGTCCCAAGCGACGAGAACTCTGGTCTGGAATCCAACAGCGACTCGGAGACACGCTCATTTTTGGCGTGGCATTAGGCAAATACAAGAGCGAACGGGGCCACAAGGCTCCCAAAAGCAATAGCAACAGCAACAGTAACAGCAACGACGAGGACGGTGATACCGTGCAGGATAGCCACTTACCAAATGGCCCTTACTCTGCAGAACGCATTCGATGTAGATCCGCAGTGTCAGCCGATGGACGAGAAGGTCGAGTGCACGCTTGTCTTGGGGACTCAACACTACTCAGTGACGCACAAAAGGCTGGTTGCTACAGCTACATCAAACGAAGACATAACATCGCACTAGCGTTTGCATCCGACGATCGGACTGACGACTGTCGGGAGCCCAGCAATATATCCCCACTGGAAGAGTGCGACCTTATCGGCTCGATTTGGGAGGCTACTAAGGCTAAACACGGTGTGCAGTTATTCAAATCCAAACGCTCGCGGTGCGAAGTTCGCGGCGTCACTGAAGTGAATGCATCAGTGAAAAACGTCATGTCCGTGTTGGCGGCAGGAGAGACGACACAAGCATTCGCGGACGCACAAAAGATCATTCTCGGAGCAGACCAAGTGATCGAAGCGAAGGTCTTGGCGTCCTGTGCTCAGCCCACAAACTCAAAATACTTCCACTGTGGCCTCAAGTACCAGGTTATAAAGAACCCGTTTGGCACCACGCCGTTGGACCTAGTGTACTTGGACTACACGGACGTGGGAACCACACCTGATGGTAAGTTGATCGGTTACCGCATTATTGAGTCTATTCGGGTACCGGAGCTACAACCATCACCCAAGTACGTGCGTGCATCCATCCGTTGTGAGGTGTATTCCGTGCAGGAAACCGCCACACCTGGTGTTGTCGTCGTGACGTTTGCATCTCATCTCGATCCAAAGAGTAAGTGCTCGTCTAGGCGTTCACAGTGGTTGGAACAGGCTGGAATACGGCTCTCGAATCTACGAGCTTATGCTGAAAAGACCAGCATTGGCAATCATCTTTCGGCTGAAAATATCAGAGAAGTGAACCGCAAACATCGCTCATTTACAAGTGGAGATAAAGAAAAGCAGCAACGGAACTGCAACGTGTGTCAACATGCCTTTTCCTTCCTTCGGAAGCGTCATGACTGTCGTCTCTGTGGTGAGCTGATTTGTGGTCGATGCTGTCGTAAGATGCCTGCGCTGGTAGACTCAGAGTCCACGCGCGTCAAGGTCTGTCTTAGTTGTATCCTGCACTCTAGGAACAACCCGGACGAGATCGGACGCGGCGAGCTCAGCCAGCCTTCGCGTCGTCGCGACATTAGTAACTCGACTTTCATCATTTACGACGAATAAAGTAAAGGACGGGATGGACGCATGTTGGGCAGATACTTTCCCGCGCATTTGAAGAAGCTGACGTGTTTTGATTAAGGAGCGTCACTATCTGCTCATGAATTGATTACGGTATTCCCGATAGACCTCTGTATCTAGGAGAATAACACCTCGCTGACAGAAAGTCTGTAGAAGCGATGTGGTGTCACTGTTATCGTTCAACATGCGAGTTTTCCTTAGTGTATTTTCTTCTGTTGAAGCGACGATGATGTCGCTGCTCCACAATTGACCATCAGCAGTAAGCGGGATAATCGATGAGGCCCTAGGGAGTAATGAGATAAGGCTATAGCTACAAGCAGCATCAGACGATACAATTTGCAGGTCATCATGCTACTTTGAATAGCGTACTGTAAAGCTTGTTACTGACTTTTTTAATATATGTCGCAAGACTCAGATATGGCATTGCGGATCAAAATCTTATCATCATTGCGACACAAATATATCCTTCGTTTTACTATAAGATGACTACATGTGTCAATATTGTAGTTATTTATTGCGAGCTTGCCCATCCTCGCCTATTTAATATTGTGTATACACGGAGATCAGCCCCCGAATATGCAGATGAAGGCTTATGCAGATAACGACTACGCTAGAGCTTTAGACGCTGCATACGACGTATGTGCGTGCCTGCTCGTGCTGCTCTTCGGAGCTGCGCTTATGAAGCTGTTGCGCGATTACACTCGGAGAAAAGGCTACATCGCGATACAACAGGATGACCGTGGCATGTATTCAAACGTGCTCATGGGGACTTCAGATTCGTGGGAAAATGTGCGCGTCGCGGCAGATGATGCAGCTGTCTAACTACGGAAGCAATCAATGATTTAATCAATCTATCTGGTTTTATCAATGGCCAAATAGATCACTACTTGTCCAACATGGCGAGCACCTCGTCAGCTACAACAGCATACACAGCATGCATTAGTACTTGCTGAACACATGTGACAGACAGTGTGGGAAGCCCTACGAGTGCGGTTGACGGCGTTCGGTACGTAGTTCCATTCAGACGTTGGATTAATAGAGAAGTCAAATACAGGACCGAGAGAAGATGATGGTGGAGTCGGCAAATTACATGGAGTAGGCTTGATACGACTTGATGGGCATCCGACTCGACCAGCCGCTCCTGGACTCGCCTCGCGAGGAGGCCCACGGCTGAGTGGTGTGCGGAATTTGGAGTTGAAGCGTGGTCTTCCACCCAATCCGGGAGAAAATCCTGGACGAGCCCCCACTCGATTACTAGCAGGCTGCTGAGCTATAGCAGTAGACTCAAATTTGTTGCACTTTGCTCCATTGGGAACTATTGCCTGTGTTGACGGGGTGTGGCCAACGGGAATCTCGTTGACGATCTCTACTAGGAATCTGTTGCAAGACCAGACATGCTCTCCATATTAACAACATAATGTATGTAGAGCTCAAACCACCGCGGTTGACCTACTTTGATGTTTCAAAATAGTCTTCGTCCTTGCGATCCCAATCGACTGGAGCCAATTTGGCCTCGTCAACGGCCTTCCCTGTCTTTCCTTCATCATCGGCGTAAACGACGAGTTTTCGCGAAGCAAAAAGCGCCACAAATCCATCCTGCCAAATTTTGCGCTTCTGTGTCTTGTGCTTAGTGTACATGCACTCGTACACTGCCTCCGATCGGGAGCCGAGCAAGTCGCACAGTTTGGTCATAATTGGTGTGCGTGTGTGATTGTTTTTGCAATACCTTCTACATTTCGTGCCTTCAAACCTAATTACTAGCGCATGGTTTATACTTTACGTTGCAGAACTCTTGCTTTTTTACTGCATGGCATTACGTTTTTACACATTCCATGATCTAAAAAGACATTTGAAAAGGGTCTGCCCGCAAATTTCAAAATCTGAGCAAATGTCAGAACTAAAGCGTACCAATAGATCCTAGCTGGTGATTGGCGCACCACTCGAATGACATGCCACTCGCCTGAAATCCTCTCGTCAATGACTTTTTTGATTCCGATCCACAGAATCAGAATCGCCATGCGAAGCTTCCTGCGGTTCGCGTTACTACTGCTGCCCTTGGCATTCGGTGTCTGCGCCAAGGACCAATCCTCCGCATTCGAGACAGCCAACGACGATAGTGCTGCGCTATTGAGGTCCGGAGTAGACGAGACTGTTGCCCGCCAGCAGTTTAAGGAATTCGTGGACAACGCCACGCTGTCTGCGGCGTTTTCGGGCTGTGGGTTATGCCAGCAAACAGGCAATTGCGACCATGCATTTCGCGGACAGCCGGGCCAGTTCTGCATCGGACTGACGTCAGGTGCACCGTGCTGCTGCCCGATAGATGCACAGTGTGCAGCCAGTCCGTACGAGTGTCGCTGTCGGCGAGCAGTGCCCTCCCATTACGGCGGAAACGACTATCACCCAAAGTCTTCTAGTGGAGTGTCAGGCACCTTTATCTTCTTTGCGTTACTGCTGCTTTGCTGCGCGTGCTGCTGCTATCTGCCCATGCGTCGCGCGCGGCAGCAGAGAGAGGAGCAGTTTGCGTATGCTCAGCCCGTTGCGGCCAGCCAATACGGCACGTACCCGAACCAGTAGTCGCAAGCACCTTATGCGTACGCGTCAGTTCCTGTGGGGTGCGAACCGTCTTCGTACCACGAGAGTGGTAGGGGTGGTAACACAATGGCAGCAGGAGCACTCGGGGCATTGGGAGGACTGGGCGTTGGTGCGGCGTTGGGATCCGCGTTCGGCGGTCGCAACAACAGCAACAACAGCGGCTACAGTGGCAATGTGGGTGGGACGTCTGACAACGCGTACACTTTCAGCGGAGACACTGGCGGTGGCGGAGATTTTGGTGGAGACACTGGCGGTGGCGGAGATTTTGGTGGAGACACTGGTGGTGGCGGAGATTTTGGTGGAGACACTGGTGGTGGCGGGTATTTTGGTGGAGATGGCGGGGATGACGGCACCTTTGCTGGTGACTCGTGATCACAGCCAATAACGGTAGCGGATCAACGAGCACCTGCATTTAGTGCAATGTCATAAAACCCTTAATGAAATGGAATCAGTTCTGTAGGTTCATTAAAACGTTTTGAGATTTTCTGCAGAAAAATTCACCACACAACAAAGCATAACCTCAATTGCGTGCCACCAGCGCAACCTTCCATAGAGCTTCAGTGGTCAAATAGTATCATGAAACAAGCAACTCGTAATTGGACTATTCATTGTCACTCCTTTTTCGCGAAAGAGGCCCACTATGAGAGAGCTTTACCATTTGAAAGTGATTACTTGCTACACTCAGCTCGCTTTCACGCTCGCCAGTTAAAACGCACTTACTACTACATGGGGACTCGCGAGTCAATTGCCGCGCTTACTTGGTTACGAGCGTCTTCTTGAGCGACTCTACGCGCACAGGACCCGCCCGTGAGCGCACCGGGAATCGGTCGAGATACATGACCTCACACTTGTTGTTGGTCTTGATGTCTTTGCACACCGTCTCCCATACCTTGTTTTTCTTCATTTGAATGGGAGTTACGGGCTCTTGCAGCTCCTCGCCGCTGGCGTACACGCGTTCGCCGACCTCGGCCTCCGGACTCGGGTCTAGCAGCTCCACCTTGCCCTTGCCATTAGTCGCCAGCAGGATGCCACCCGTAGAGCGCGTGCGCACCACCTTGACCATCTTGAGGTTGCACAGCACCACGACCTTACGGTCTAGCAGCTCTTCCTCAGCGTAGTACGGCTGGTGCTCCATGACCATCTCGAGCTCCTCACCCTTACCAATGTCCACCTTCTCCACGTAGTGTCGCTCCGAGTTCGGATGCGCTTTCACTTCAACGATCTTGCCTACCCGCAGATCCAGCTGGGAGAAGACGATCGGGGAGCTGTACACGTCGGACTTGACCATAGTGATGGTGGCGATAGAGGTCTAGGGAAAAGAAACTTGATTTATCCTCGACTTTGTCGACTTGGAAGAAGCTCTTAGATCAAGAGGCTGAAGAACTGCTTGCGTACTGGAAGACAACTTGGGAAATGACAGCCTCTCACAAGCCTGGGTTGTAGCCAAGAACATGCTAGCAGCCAACTTCAAGCACGCTATGGGGGTTTTGGCCAATCACGAGGGCGTGTTCATGGAAAGAGTTTTGGCTGTCGACCCCTGCTTGTGTCGAATCGTAGTGACAGCAAGGCAAGAAAAGGTTGATCAAGACTTTGTATCAGCGAAAAATACGATCGATATCGGGAAGTGCTTCACAGCATGAACATGAGAGCTTTGAGACAACAGGAATTCATTGTTTCCATTCAGGAATTCAGTCAGATCTGAGCCCGTCATCGTCGAATGAGATGAGCACATCTATGTTGAAGTCAGTCAGGACCTGTCAGATATAATATGCTTGAAGTTTTCAGCAAAACTCGATCCATAGCGCAGCATATAACGCGTGAGCCATGTGCTGCTCAAACAGACGGCGATGCTATGGTTAGCGGTAGCGCATGGACAT